>BQKN01000506.1:0-11545 GCA_022839385.1 Asparagus kiusianus | reverse complement strand
GGGCTTCTATTCTAGGAGCAATTGGTGAGATCAAGAGTTGATTTATTGAGGGTTTTGGGTGAGAGATTTGTAACCCTAGTTGTATCCTCTTGATTTCTATTAGTGAAAAACTCCCCCCTCCTTCCCCCGTGGACGTAGGCATCTCGCCGAACCATGTAAAAACTGGTGTTAGTGATTATTTGTACTATTGTGGTTGTTTGGTTTATCTTTTCTCGGCGATTGGTTTGGTTTCTCGAGGCACAACATTCCGGATAAAACAAGTAAAAATATTTGTAAATTAAAGGAGAAGAAATAAATAAAGAAAGACGCTTCTGAATGGTTTATCTATTCTTCTAACTGGCTTCATACGTTTAAACAACAAATTATATTATATGAATAAAATAAAAATGAGCAATCCAAATCATATTGTGACTCAGCTAATTAAAGTATATACCAAAAGCCCAAACTGGGTGTACTTTGAGGCTGACTATTTTGAACACTTGTTAAATGATTCCAAAATCATGCGTTCCTGTTTTTTCTATTAGTTTCCTTTATAAAATATGGAGTAAATTGTAGCAAAAGAAAATATAGATTCAAATCCTTTTTATATATTGTCACAAATTAGCAGAGAAAAAAAAACATTTCTTCAGTCATAATAATCTATTATTTAATATATTTTTTTGATTTTTTTGGAGTAAAAAGTAAAATTGTGTCAATCATATATAGAGTACAAACTTAATTATATATTAAGTATATATGAATAACACTTGTCTGTATATTATAAAACACAATTAATTACGACTTTACTGTCAAGTAATTAGGAGAGGAGAGATCAGAATGCCAAAATCAAGCTATAAAATTTTGACAAACCATTTGCGCCCGGGTCAAGTCAGCACAAAACTTAATCACCTTTTCAACAATAGAACACATAACTACCAAAAAGAAAGCCTAACTTTAATTAGTGCAGAACTTTAACCTTAATCACCATGTTCAAAACAAGCTCGAAGAATTTTTGCTACCTATCCAATCTAAAGTCAAATTCTTGGAGCCCACGACTCTTCTACCTCTATATATTAACCATAGCCGGCCAAACCCTAGCTAATTACTCCCTTAATGGCTTCATTTGTGAAGAGTTTGCTCAAATTTATTACATTTCTATCGGTATTATTGAGTCTTATCACATTTAATTGTTCCGTGGAGGCAAGGCTCTTAAGGGATACAATCTTGTTTCAAGTTCTCCCGAGGGGACCAGGTTCATCTTCTCAACCTTCAGGTTGCACCAATGACCCCAGCACTGGTGGTGGTGGTGGTCCTTGTCCTCCGGTCCCGTAGTGCGAATATCGATACAGATACATGTACAAATACAACACATCATGCACATAATATCTATACAATGTGTTTTTTCTAATATAAGGCGGGTCGGGTCTCCGTCTCCCTAAGCCTATTCCGTCGTGATATCAGAGGGATTTTTTTTTTTTTTTTTTTTTGATTGGTTTTGTATTGTGGTTGTATATAGTAGGTGAGTATATTGTTATGTAAGTACATTCTTTTTTTAGATGAGCACAACTCACAAAAAAGGTGGTACGTATATATGTTAGTTGAAGTAATATCATGCAATTGATTTGTATTCTTTTTCGTACGTGGACAACCCATGTAATTGATTTGTTATTTATTCATTTTAATGTCATGGAATTTAATTTTGTACATGATGCGATTGTAGCTGGCACTAGGACGACTAGTCTTGGTTTGATTCAGGGGATTGGTACCGTCAATAATTCTTTTTAGTGCATTACTACGGATTACAAAAATATTAATGCATTGAAATTACTATGGATTAATTACAAAAATATTATTGCAATGAATTGAGAATTTTCAAAGGCTAAATATCCAAAAAAAAAGGAAAAAAGAAAAGAAAAAAAAACAAACACTTAACTTTGAATGATTATCATATAACGCTCCAAAATTAGGAGATAGAAAAATACACCTTTGTCTTTAAGATTTTATCATAAACCCGCCTAACAACTTTAATCTCAATTTTCACATGGATTTAAGCATTTTTTGGAAAAAAAAAAAGATATGTGGTCTTGAATGAAATTCAGGGGGGAAATTAAAAATATTGCGTACAACATATAATACCAAAATGATATGAGGTTTATAGCGCGTTGGAGTTCTCTTAACTTGCTTCTTGGATCTAAGATTGTTACAGGAGAGCAAGTGGCAGGTTTACATTAATTAGTTACCACCTTGAAATTACTATACATTTTTTTCTCCTTTTGATTATGCCTTATTAATGAACGAGATATATATATGAACGATTGACATCTTGCGTCTATTTAGCCAAGTTAATGTGAAAAGCCCACCCAATTGTGCTACCAGAGCATATAGCAAGCTGACTCAAGATCCGTGCACGACTGATCATATCCAGCTCAGCTCTTGGTCATCAAATTCCCTCTCAATCTACAAGTTCCAAGCTTACAAAGGGAACCATTTCAATTAAGATTCCAACATATTAATTTTATAACCACTTGGAAAAGTTAAGTATGTGTGCTTTAGGACGATCCGTTTCCTTCATTTTAATCTTCATATTCTAAATGATTTATGAATAAAAAGGGCACATCGTGATGTAATTACTTAGGCATCAAATAGGTACAAATTTAAGGACATAACTGTAGGCGTCAAAAAATGCTGAAAGATATCCAAACGCAGCTCAAAAGGAAATCATCCAAAAATCAAAAAAGGACACAAGTATAGACTATCTCGCACGCGAGACAGTCTTTACTGTCTCGCACGCGAGACAGTCTTTTCTGTCTCGCCGTGCGAGACAGTCTTTACTGTCTCGCATGCGAGACAATGTTTACTGTCTCGCACGCGAGACAGTTCTCAAAAATTCAGAAACTGTTTTATAACCGCCGACATGTGGCCACCAACTGTTCAGGAACGTGGGAAACATCGTGGACAAGAATCACGTTGATAACTGCCAAAATAACGGAGTTTTAAAACGTGGGAAGGCAGTTACAAGAAAACTGTCGGGCAGTTGAGGATTTCCGAGACAGCAAACACTGCCTCGGAAGCACTATTTGTTCAGGGGCTATAAATACCCCCTTGAGATCGATTTTTTTAAAGAGGGGGCTGATCAGAGAGCATATTACTGAGCCATTCAGAGCAGAGAGAGAGCAGACACTATTGTTCTTGGATTTCCTTGAGTTCGAGCTTTGACTTGATCTTAAGAAGAACGACTATCTTACTTCGATAAGATCTTCGTTTCAAATTCTCACTTTGATAAACGAAGGAAGAATCAGTAACCCCCCTTCACGATCTGTGATTCGGCGTTCCACGAGTCAAAGCACTCCCGGCACAGGCAAAGTCCCACAAAACAAGAATCGATAGACGATTTTTGTGTTATTTTCTCAAGAGTTGTAATTTTCATTTTGTTGTATAAAAGAGGTCTTATAAAAAGACTATTTCTTTCGAATTTATTATAATCGACCGAAGATATAATGAATTCCACGGCAAAACCAACTTTTGACGAAAACATTAACAAAAAGTAATATGAAACATATGACATAAGAGATAAGTAGGCCTGTCCAAAAAGCCCGTCGGTCCGGGCCCGGCCTCGGCCAGGAAATCCGAGCCTGATCGGGTTCCGCGACCGGGTACGGGCTGCCTCAGCGGTGCCCGGCCCAGAACAGCGCCGGCGCCGGGCAAAAACCCGGGCCGAGCAGCCCGGGCCCGGAGCCCGGCCAGGTGGCAACGGGCCCGGCCCGGCCACAACGGTCACGAGCTCGTGATCGTTGTGGCCAAAACAGTCGGGCTGGGCCGGGCCGGAGCTCATGACCGTTGTGGCAAAAACAGCCGGGCCGGGCCGGGCCTTGCCGGGCCAGCCCGGCCACAACGGTCACGAAAGTGACCGTTGTGGCCAAAAATGGTCGGCCCGGCCTAGCCCGACCATAACGGCCAAAAACGGTCTTTTGACCGTTTTGTCCCAAAAACGGTCAAAAACGGCTATTTTGTGAGGTTATTTTGGTCATTTGTTTAGAGGGTTGGCTCTATAAATAGAGGGGGGGTTTCATTTGTTTTCTTCACACCAAAACTCATCTACTTCTCTCTTATACTCTTATACTCTTATACTCTCTTATACTCTTATACTCTCTTATACTTTCTAATCCTTTCATCAAATGGCTTACGGATCTGATAATGAAGAGCAAAACCTATCTCCCGATCTTGAAATGAGACATCCTATTGGGTCTACTCCTACCGATGTTAATCCCGAATCCGGTGGCGACGAATCTGCACCAAGAGCTCCTAAAAGGCTAATATCCGATGTGTGGAATTTTTACGAGAAGATCGACGTCACCAAGGATGAACACGGTAGGATCCTCACCCAGAAGGCTAAGTGTACGTTGTGCGGCAAGATTTTTCAAGCTCATCATAAAAGCGGCACCAACCACCTCAAACGTCATTTAAATAAACACAACAAAGGCCAGACTCCTCAAGGTGATATCTGACAATCTATGATTTCTCAATCCTCCTCTTCTGGTAGTCTCGGTAGTTGGAACTATGACGCTGCCAGAGCCAATAAATGCGTAATCAGATTTATCATTCTTAAAAATATTCCTTTTAAATTAGTAGAAGATGATGAATTTGAAAATATGTTTAGAGATGGTTTCTATCATGCATTAAAAAAATTTCTCGTCAAACCTGTCAACGTGATATTTTAAAATATTATCAGGAGGAACAAGGAAAAATAATTTCTTATTTTAAAAATTTAAACTGTAATTTTTCTTTAACTTCTGATATTTGGAAATCTAGAGCCCAAACTAGATATTTATGTATCACAACATACTGGATTGATGAAAATTAGCAAATGTTTAAAAGAGTTGTTTCTTTTATTGCAATAGAAGAGTCACATATTGGTATTAATGTTGCAAATTTAATAATTGAAAAACTTATGAAATTAGAAATTTTAGAAAGAATATTTTCTCTTTCACTAGATAATGCAAGTAATAACAATGTAGCTGTTGATTTTATCAGATCAACTCTGTCATTGCCATGTCATGGTGAGCTTTTTCATATTAGGTGTATCTGTCATATTTTAAATTTAATTGTTCAAAGTATATTTACTAAAATTAAACTCATGATAGAAAATGTTAGAACAGTTACTTATATGCATATGCTTCTGAACAAAGACTTGAAAGATGGAAATAATTTTGTAAAAAAAAAATGTAAAGCCCAGACTAATTCCAAAAGATGTTGACCATAGGTGGAATTCTACCTATGCAATGTTAAGTATAACAATAGAATATAAAGACATTATAACTGATTTTATAAATTATTATGCTTCTAGTTCTAGTTCTGGTAGCACTTATGGAATAACTGAAGATGAATGGACAATGATATATAATTTAAATGAAATGTTACAAGTTTTTTATGATGCTATAATGTTATTATCTAGCTGTTATTATCCAACCATTACTTTAGCTGCTTTACAAATTTTAAATATTCAAAAAAAATTTGGAAAATGTCGTATGGATGATACTTTTAGATCTATGATTTTTCAAATGGAGAGCAAATTTAATAAGTACTTTAGGCCTATTCCTCATATTTTTGGTTTGAGAGTTCTTATTGATCCATGCTTGAAGGATATCGGCCTTCGAAGTTTGTTACAATCCTTGTATGGTAATCAGATTATAGACTTAGATGATGGAACCATCCTTACTGCTACTACTCATCATTTAGCTATTAGAAATTATTTTCAAACCTTATATGATGAGTATACAGCTAGACATGGTGTAGCTACACAACAGTCTATAGCTTCGGTTTCTTCGAGCTCATCCCGAGGTAAAAGTGTAATTTTTGATAGATATGCAATGGTAGCTGAGCTAACTGGTGGATCTGGACTTGGATCGTCATCATTGGAGGTTTCTAAAATAGATGAATATTTATCTGCTTCTTTAGTTAAATGTCAAGAAAATACTTTAGATATTTTGTAATTGTGGAAAGTATATGGATTGGTTTCATATCCTATACTTTCCACCATGGTTCGTGACTTACTAACAGTGCAGGTTTCGACGATAGCTTCGGAATCCGCCTTCAGCACAGCAGGACGTTTGATCGACGACCATATGACATGCTTAGATCCGTATACTGTACAAGCGGTGATGTGCTTACAAGATTGGTGGAGGTACGAGAAGCGAACACAAGGCATCGATCGGATGGCTAGAATTGAAGATAAATTTGAAGAATTGAGACTAGCAGATAGATATAAAGAATAAATAATATTCATCAAATTATAATTTTTATATCTTAGCTTAAAATTTGTATAGAATTATTTTGGAAATAGTTACAAATGATAGTGATATAGATGAGTAGGTGCCAACCTAGTTGGGATGTACTTATCTATTGTGATGCGATGAATTCCAAAATAAATTTATACTTGTAATTTATAAATAATTTATTAATTATTAATAAAGAATTTATTTTTATAATTTATTTTTGTAATTTATATCATTTTTAGTGATTAATAAAATTATTGTTTTTATTAATTTTTTTATCTTTTTTTGTATAATTTAAATTTTAAATAGAATTAAAAAAATAAACCGGGCCAGCCCGGGGTGGGCTCGAACCCGTACCAGGCCCAGGCCCGGATTTTCGAGATGGACCCGGGCCGGCCCGGATGGACAGGTCTAGAGATAAGAGTGTTGTTTATAGTGTTTTTTGATAGTGTCATTAATTTATTAAATTGCCCTCTATACTATTGCTCAATTTCTGATAGACCCCTTATAGTTATATTGTTTGTGGACATAGATATGAATTATAATGAACAAAATTGATTATTCTCTAGATTTTAGCTGCAAGTTTATTCTAAAAAGATAAAGATTATACATTATCTTTATCTTCATGCTCATTTTATGGTGCAATAAATCCTCAATCAAGAAACCTACCAAAAAAATCTTCAATCTAGAAATATCTTAGTTATGATGTGACAAATCTCTTAAGATCTTCACGGGCTCATTATAAATAATTGTTATTTATAAAAGGAAAAGAGGAAAGTATCACCTACAAAGCAAAAGATTAAGATGAGATTTGGAAAATTCTTCCATTGTCTCTGTCTCTGCCGAATCTCCATTCCCAAAATGTGCTTCGTTTTACCCAAATCCTTCATCTCGAACTCGCTCGAAAGCTGAATTTTCAATCCATCTATCGCGGATCTGGAAGTAGAAGCAACTAACACGTCATCTACATAACGCAATAAGTAAATATACGCACCTCCATTCAACTTGCGATAGTACACGCAAGGATCAAACTGGCTCCTAATATACGAATGGTCGATCATGAACCCATCGAATCACTTATACCACTATTGCGGATATTGCTTCAATCCGTATAGCGGTTTCTTCAATCTACAAACCAATTTCTCCTTCCCTGCAACTCGAAACCAAAATGGCTGAGTCAATAGATTTTCTCATCAAGATCACCATAAAGAAATGATGTTTTCACATCCAATTGATCTAATTCTAAACCATATTGTGCCACCAAAGCTAGCAAAATCTGAATCAAAGAATGCTTCACCACCAGAGAGAAGACCTCGTTGTAGTCAATACCTTCCTCCTGTGCATATCCATTCACAACCAACCTGGCCTTGAACCTCACGGGAGTGCCTTCAATGCCCTCCTTCTTCGTATACACTTGCAACTAATAGCCTTCCATCCCTTTGGAAACTTGACAAGCTCCCATGTGTCGTTTCTATGAAGAGACTCCATCTACTCATACATAGACACCTACCACAAATTAGCCTCCGAACTCTGCTTGGCCTCTCTGAATGTAGTAGGAATCATCTCATCGACACTCTCCATCGGAAATGCATACGCAATGACTGTGTCTGTATATCTCACTGGCATTAGTATGTCTCTCTTTGGCCTCCGAATCGTAATAGAATCCTAAACCTGAGTCGTCGATCCCTGATCCTGCTCAACCGTACATGTATCCTCCAAATCATCATCGTGCTCACCTGACGTCACCTCAGTGGGCACTCTAATGGATATGATCCCATCTAGACAATATAGAGCTACATCAATCTCCACCACCTGCGATATCTCCTCTGTCGGGGTGCTCTCCACCTGATAAGAGCTGTGAAGCTTCATGATCGAAACTTTATTGAATGTGATATCTCTACTCAGCACAATCTTCTTATCAACTGGGTCCTAAAGCTTGTATCCTTGGGCACATCGCTTGAATCCCACAAATATGGTCTTCCTAGCTCGAGGTTCTAATTTATTAATCTAAACATGATAAAATGCAGGGCACCCAAATATATTAAGCTGATCATAATCGCGTGCTGGCTCTCCCAACCACATCTCCATAGGGTTTTCCCCTCAATCGTAGATGAAAGTAGCCTATTAATGAGGTGGCTCGCATATAAAAGTACCTCAGCCTAAAAAATCTTCTCCAAACCACTTTGCGATAACAAATATTGAACCTTCTCTAGTAAATACCGATTCAATCTCTCTGCCACCCCAATCTGCTACGGTGTATGACGAACTGTAAAGTGCCACTCTATGCCCTCGTCTCGATATAGCTGTTGAAAAGGGTCTGAAGTATACTCATCCTCGTTGTTGGATCACAACATCTTGATCATTCTCCATGTCTGTAATTCCAACCTTCTCTTCCACTCCATAAATAACTCTAGGACTTTATTCTTATATATGATTCATGGTATACACCCAACAACGCTTAGAATAGTCATCTACAAAAGTGACGAACCAATATCGACCACCAAGTGATGCCATCTTGGTGGGACCCCAAACATCCGTGTGCACATAATCCAAGATACACGTCGTCCTGTGTACGACTGTCTCGAACTTCACATTTGTCTTCTTTCCAAGAACGCAGTGTTCACAGAATTTTATCTTTCCACTCTTGGCTCTCTTCAATAGCCCCTGATTGTACTAAGCCTGCAGTGACTTTTCACCTGTGTGCCCCAACCTATAATGCCAAAGTCTGCTCGCGTTCACCTCTGAAATAGCTGAATCTACCTAGCCAATCTCGGTGTTTTCCTTCAGATAATACAAATTTCTACTGCGGACTCCCTTCATCATCACCAAAGATCTCTTAGTAACCTTCGCTACAACGTCCTTAAAGGTCACCTTGAACCCCTTCAACTCCAAAGCTCCAACAGAAATAAGATTCTTCTTCAACTAAGGAATGAATCTTACTTCATCCAATTCACAAAACACTCTATTATGCATTCGGATCCTGAGATACCTATCCCACAAATACCTATCACGCCCCGCTTCCCAAAATACCCAGGAATCGAAAAGTGAACAAGCCCACGACGTATTAGATTAAGAAGAATAAATAAAAATAAATATTTATCCTCAACCTAATACGCTAAGCGTCAAGAAATAAATAAAATACGAAGTCACAAGTCCCCGATCACAGTTAGCAAGAATATAATAGACAAACTCCGAACAAAATAATACATATCACAAGTGAATATCATCCAAGACATGAAAATACGGGTCAAACATGCCCTTATGCAAAACTAAACAAATGAATACTGGAGAAATATAAAACAACATACGAATTCACTACTAAAACATGATAAACATAAAGCTAACTTCATATGGTAACCGGGTCGAATACTAGCCATCCTAAAAACTCACTGGTCCACCTCTCAAATAGGTCTAAGTTCGCATTACCGGAAGACTGACTATTCACAATCCCCTACGCGTATCCAATCCTGCGAAACAAGCGGCTAGAGGACTACATGCAATCCGATCTCAGCTTGGTCTGGACTTAGGCAAAGCTCAGGTGACGAAACTGTTAGACCCTAGAGGGGGGGTGATTAGGGTCTTATGCTAATCTAATCCGATTTTATGCTAATTAAAACTAATTAATAAATTATCCTAGCAAGTATAAAATATAACAAGATATGTGAGCTAGGATAAGCAATATAAATAATAAGATATAACCTATATGATAAAAATATATGCAATGATATATAAACTATCACAAGGGTGATATAATCAAACTACAAATGTGATAGGACAAAATATACAAGAGTAATAAGCAATTGCCGAAATAAGATAAATGCATAAGCAAATACGCCAAAGACAAACTCAAACACACTCAAATGATCACGGAGTTCGGACCTTCCGTCCTACATCTCCGCTCCCCACTCCCGGGAAGAAATCCACAATCATAACCGGGTTTTCTACGCTCACCCGAATAACGTTTACAACCACACTATGTCGGTTTTCAACGATCACCGATCAACGTATACACTCACACTCACAATGTCGGTTTTCAACGTTCACCGATCAACGTACACTCCTCACACTCGGTTTTTTAGCTAACCGAAAACTTTACAATCTCACAATTGTAACAAATATAAATTTGTTCTCTACAATAGATGAGAACACAATGAAAGCTTACACTCAATTGTTACAACACCCTACAACCCAAATTATACTATGAATGTAAATACAATAAGCTCAAGTGGGTGCGTGTAAACAATGAGAAAATCAAAACAACTAAACTCAAATAAAATCTAGCATATAGAAATTATGAATAAAACAATAAATAGCTAGAAATAGAGTTTAGGAATTCTTCTCTGAAAAACAAGATGGAGAGTGGATTAAAAGGAAGCTCAAACAATATAGATGATCTCCTCCACTTGTGAACCAACCAAAACAGCTTTAAACCAAACTTAAACCCCTGTTAAAACTCTTTTAAACTTGTTTAAAATATCCCATTTGTTGCTCAGATAGAAGGGGGTTTGGGGGTTTATATAGGAAGAGGAAGCAACAGCAAAAACCCCAAAGGAAAAGACCAAACAGCCCAAGAATCAGAAATCTGATTCTGTACCAAAAGAGCCATTGGGATAAACGACGGTCGACCGCGGCGGTCGACCGCGAGCAACAAAAACAATAGGAAAAGCTCCAGATACTTCTGCGATCGACTGTGACGGTCGACCGTGGGAAATCTCGAGCTCACGGTCGACCGCGACGGTCGACCGTAAAAGTCTCTGCTGCCCACTGAAGAATGAACTCAGGCGCGGTCGACCGTGGCGGTCGACCGTGAACTGATATATAAAAATCAGGTTTGAAAAACTATTTTTTGATTTTTAAATACTGTTTAAAAATATCAAATAAATTCTAAAAAATATAAAACTTTGGGGAATGATTGTAGACATAATAATAAACATGCTACAATGACTGGTTTCCAAAAAAGACTTCCCAAATAAAAAATATCATCATTTTACAAAATAGGCCAAAACATGAAAGTGTAAACATATGAGTTTTGATATTTTAGCTTAACCATGTTTTAAAACATAACAAAATGATTATGTAGACTTAATAAAATATGTATATGATTATTGTTAAGTCCAAAAACTAAGAATATAATATTTTTACAAATACAATAGAAAATGAAATATATGAGTATGTATATGAAAATATATTTGTTTCATATCTAAATAGTTAAACCAAATCACAAAAATAAATATGAAATATGTAATTTCATATTTATAAACATAAAAACCAAAACTTGTGTTGTATATATATAT
>BQKN01000505.1:121101-148821 GCA_022839385.1 Asparagus kiusianus | reverse complement strand
AACAAAATAGTACATTCTGAACTAGTGTTGGCAGGTGTATAACTGAGAGAACTCGATCAACCACTTAGTGGTACGCTCATTGGGCAGGCTATCAGTTGCTCTCTCGAGCCACTGCTAATCCACTAATTAACGACTATTTGCTGGGTGTTTCTTTCTTTACAAACTTCTAAAAAGAACCTTTCCTCTACTCTTAATCAAAAAGCGGATTAATATTCATAGCCCTCCCTTGAAGGACCATTTCGCTTTCATTACACCCTGTGACTTTGTGTGGTGTAAAGCAACTCCACGAGGATATATATATATAAAAGACTGGAAAAAGAAAGAAAATTAATTCACCTTTCTATTTCTTTGGAACTCAGCAAGCATGCAGTATAAGAATGTAGTGATTCGTAGTGAGGCTTTAATTAAGGTGCTTAGGTGCAATGATTAGCTTAACTAAGTGATATCTGTCAGCCGCAACTTTAGACTTATGCTCTTAACTACACAATTAAACATGGTCCTGATCATAACCTGATGTGGAGAAGGGGAAGAGTTCATTTACGCTGTGCTTTGGTGGTCCTGAGTCCATAATTGATATATAAAATAGGATTGACAATAAAATATTTAGAATGTTCTCATACATATCATGTTCAGTATTGGTAGCTTATAGAAAGCATGAAAAATCCTACCGAATTTTATTTTGTGCTTTCAATTCATGACCGAGTTCATTACAGACACGCATGATACTATGTGGGAAAAAAGTTATGAAAGAAAAAAAAAGAAAGAGAAAAGAGCATAACTTGATAAGATATGAGGGAACTTGGAGGGCGTCTAGTGCGCAAAAGGCACTTACTTGAGATAGGGGAAGTCACCAGTTTAAGCCTTGTATCTGACATACAGTCAATAAAAAGAAGGGAAAATTGCTTCTAGCCCCCGAAACGAATCCCCCGGGGCCGCGGGGGCCCCCCCCTTGTCAACAGTCCCAAAGCCCCCAAAATCTTGTGTGATTTTCCTATAGCCCCCCAAACCCTTCCCCACGTGACCCGACGTTGAAAACCAACAAAATCTTTCCAAAATACCCTCATATAGCTCGTCATGCTATCAAGCAGGAAATCGGTGAATAGTACTGTAGCATTAAATGGTGATTAGAATATGGTTTTGGAGGGGGAAAAACCAATTTCCCTCCAAATTATTACCATATATATTCCTATTCACCCTCCCGCAGTAAAACCATCTCCTCCCCCGTTTGCTTACCCCAACTACTCCCCGGCCACTTGATTCTCCTCAATAAATCCTCTTTAATTTTTTAACTACTCGTGTTTAAAATAACGCATGGATCCCTTCTTTGCATGGTGACAAACGCAAAAAGCAACAAAGAGGGTGAGGGTGTTTCGTAGTTATCAAAGGGGCTACATAAATCATTAGCTTAAAATAGCAATGCAATCTCTTTTTGCTGAAATTCATATGCGAAAGGGAAAAGAAATTCAGTTTTTCAATTGATAATGATGAGGACTTGAGCTTGATGTTCGAGTATTGTCGTCGTAATGGATTTACAAACGTAAACTTGTATGCTACCACCGTTGAGGAATCCTCAACTTCTCAGAACACCCAAACTTCTCCAGAAAATGTGTAAGCATTTCACTTTTAATTTTCTTATGAGTTCGCTGATAGGTTATGAGTTGGTTGTTAACCTTATACATTAGTTGATGAGGTTATGAGTTGTGGTCAAGGTTATGTACTGGTTATTAAGGTTATGTGTTGTTTGCCTGATTTTATAAGATAGTTTTAAGTTTGTTGCTAAAGTTATGAGTTCGATGTTACGTATTCGTGGCTCTTGGCTCTGAAGTTCGGCAGCACCTCCTCGTCTTGATAATAATTCACCCTCTCAGAATGGAGACCCTGGGCTTGTATTTATAGGGCACCGGATAGGGGGTATTTGGATAAGAATGATAGATTTGGTCATATCTTCAGTTGACAACGGCCTAAATATGTTTGTGGATGATATTCAATCAGTTGAGATGCTCTGGAACGAACAAATCCCAAGAAAACAACAAAAAACCCATTAAAAACGCGTTTCAGGCAGTTAAGGGCGTGCGACAGACCGATGTGACCCGCGTGGGCGCGGGTCGGCTCGTGCTGACCTGCCGCCGCGCGGGTCGGCTCGTGCTGACCCGCCACTGCGCGGATCGGTTTGGCACTTGTGCATTCTTTCTTTTTTTTTATCGTTTTGCATATTTGGTCGTCTCGTTGACTTCTACGCTTTGCTAACTTGCTTCGTACGCTCATTTTGTTCATTCATTAGCTTCCACGGGGCCGGATAATTCATTCTTGACTCAGAATGTTCATCGTCTTCTCTTAGTCTCGAGCTTCGTATAGGAACCTATAGGCATTTTAGACGCCTACAACGTTGGGAGGGGTTTGATGGGCTATAGTAAAATCGCATGAGATTTTGGGGGTTTTGGGACCGTTGACAAAGTCTTGGGGGCGGAACACTTGGACTCGTTTTGGGGGCTAGAAACAATTTTCCCTAAAAAGAAAGGAATTAGTTTGGTACACTAAACAAGTAAATTATAATTAAGAAGTTACAAAATGAGAAAATATAAAAGAAAAAAAATTAAAAGCCAACTAATATTATTCTCTTTGGGGGACGGGCGTCAGAGAGGTTTCTCCTTCTGGTAGGGAAAAATGAGTACATGAGAAATGTCCGCGGACCCATCAATCATCATGTATTGTGAGCTTCAAAGAATCCCCAGTTGAGCGTCGTCACGAGTGACAATACACAGTGTCGCTCATCTGCACCGCATGCAAAATTACTTACTGCGGTAAAACGTAGGTGGAGAGGCTAAACTAGCTAGCGCTCACCTTACCTAGAGAGACAGCGCATTGTACTTTGCATAGCACACACTATAAAAAACTCAGCTGCACTCTGTAGACCCTAATGTTTTCCCCTTTACATACACCCCTTCATCAATATGATATCGCCAACCTTTTACACGTAACTTTCTGATCACCATCTCGTCTCTTGTTACTGATTACTCCACAAATAGCACCAAATAATGGAGAAAGAAGATGATGAAGGGTCATGCAACTGTTTCTTCTATGCTATGAGAGAACCAAACCCTCATAAGCGCCGCTCTGCGCTCTCAAGTTTCTTCGGTAAAATGCCCTGTCAAGAGCACGAAGAGGATGTTCTCGTAATGAGCAGCCTCTGGAGCATTGCCATGAACCACCCCGACGACACAGAGCTCCCCTCCGTCGGCGTGCTGAGATGCATGTCTCTCCTCATCCAAAAAGGCCTCTCTGACCCTTCATGGCTCCATCGACATCAAAACATCTATATTCCTTACTACGCAGCCCATGTCATCGGTTCGTACACTATAAGTCTCCCTTCTCTCGCTTCCCTCGCAGTTGAAGCCGGCGTAATCGCTCCTCTTCTTGGTCTATTTAGCGGCCGACTGACATGGGTAGAACAGCGGGTCGCAGCCCGTGCATTAGGCCATCTTGCTAGCTACGACTCAACGTTCCCTAAAATTGCCAGGCACGGTGAAGAGATTTTAAGACTCGCCATGAGAATTTCATCTACATGTATTAATACTGTCTATGAAAAGTTTCTTGTTGCGAAAAAGCGTGAGAAGTATCATTGTGACTTGCTGACTAGAGGGCTTGGAGGGGTACAGATGGAGGACAGGAAGGCTGAGGAGTGGGCAAGCCAGCTGCAGTGCTGGTCAATATACCTATTGAGTTGCTTTGCATGGAGAGAGAAAAATTTCCATGGCTTGATTTGTGAGGATTTAAGGTTCTTAAGAAAACTGTGCAGAATGTGGGGAGGGATGGTGAATGGAGATTCACCGGCCGGTGTTGGGCTAATGAGGATTCTTTGCCGGAGCGAGGTGGGGAGGGAGGCGATGGCAGGGTGTTCAGAAGTCATCGATAGCCTCTGTAGCCTTTCGAGATCGTCTGATGACTGGCAATATATGGGCATCGATTGCCTTTTACTGCTTGTTAATGACCCGAAAACAAGGCCTAAGGTTATGAGCATTGCTTTAACTTGTCTTGTCGACTTGGCTGAGCTTGACAGCCTCGGCAACCGTCAAAAGCTCGGCGATGCCATCACCAAGGCACTGTTGTTAGATTTTAAGGGCAAAGGGAAGGATAAAAGGATTGAAAGTTTGTGGGAACTGAAGGTTCACAGATATCAGAAAGAAGAAGCAATGACAGAGGAAGAGCTAGAGAAGCAACGTGCAGTATCTACGTCAAAGAAGCAAGAAGGAAATGAGAAATTTTGGTCAGGTGACCTTGAAGAAGCTATCGTTCTATACACTGAGGCACTAGAGCTGTGTCCCTTAAGGAGGAGGAAGGAAAGACTGGTGCTATACAGCAATAGAGCGCAGTGCCACTTATTGGTGCAAGAGGTAGATAAAGCAATAAGCGACTTGACACGGGCATTATCTCTGTCGAGGCCAGCAAATTCGCATAGCAAGAGCCTGTGGAGGAGGGCACAGGCTTATGATATGAAAGGGATGCCGAAAGAGAGCTTATTGGACTGCATCATGTTCATAAATGGGCAATTCAATAAGAGGAAAGGGAAGGGTAGCATGAGATCCAAGGTTCCTTATTATGCTGTTCGAATGATCAACAAGCAGATGACTGCTGCTGGGCTCTTTGCCAGTGCAATTATGATGAGCAGTAACCCAGTGGAGAGTGAAAACATAAATTCTAGATCAGGTGAGACTTATGAAATACAAGATATTACATTTTCATGCTGTGTTTTTCCTTATATTATCTAACAAATAATGGTTAATGTTTTAGGATTGGGTCTGCCTACTATTGAAGAAGATGATGAAGAAGAAAATGGCTTCTTTTTGTATGAGAATCCCAACATGGGCCTATTGCCAAATATGAGGCAACTGCAGAGTGAACAGACAAGTTTAACATGAGATGTGCTAAATGTCAGTAGAGCTCCAATGTCCGCACACCTTGTAATGGTCTAGTTTTCTAATATAGAAAATCCTAAGAGTGGATTTAGTATAGAAGTTGAGATGTCATTTCTGCGGAGAATATGAATTCTGATGATATTGGTGATGATCTAAAAATACACATTTACAGTCGGACAATTTTAGTATTGAAGAAGCAAGTTGTAATATATATAAGATTCAACCACACTATTACGTATGAGAGAATTCTCTCCCATGTGGCATGATACCGTCACACGCATGTATGATACATACACAGATGTGTGTGGGCGTACATATTACATGTGTGTATGCACACACATACATAATACGTACATATACATATACATATGTATGTGTTTATACATATACATATACATGTACATATACATATACATATACGTATACATATACAAAAGTATTACACACATATACATACGGAGGGAACTGGAGGAGAGCTGACAGCTAAGGAAGAAGCTGAAACATTTTTTCAGAAAGAACATTAGAAGCCCAAACAATGAACAGTAACCAAACAAAGAAGATTTGATGTATGCATTGGATGTGTAACTAACGATAAAAGGACCTATTGATGGTTGAAACACCCCCAGTTTCAGAAATAAACAAATAAACATCATCAGTGTATATCCAATGCTTTTCGGGAAATATTACTAGTCCATTCTTTTTAGCGCTCACAAACATTTAGTCCTTTTATGTTGTCAGCATTTCAAATCTTCCATTCTATAGTTTTTTTTTTTTTTTTTGGTAAATGAAAAATTTATTCATTTTCCAAATATTGAAATACAGCACAGCAAAGTCTCAGAACCTGAGAATACAAGAGAAAGCTCTATGTCAAAGAGCTCACAAACTCAACAAATTACAGAGAACATATCCAAGCTCCGCAAGAATCCGAAAAATTGCTGTTGAGAACATTTGATAAAATGCTAAGCTTTATTCCATTCTATAGTTAAGAGGCATAAAAGTGCTCTAGTTCCAGCAATTGTCAAAGATGCGATTAAAGTTCCTAGCCTCAAGTTTCACTTCAAATTCTCGCTATGTATACGTTTTTTAACGTAAACTCGTAATCTAAAAATAAAAGACTTACTTATCAGAGCAAGAAGCCAATCAATCAACTATTTTGTTTAGATACGAAACCCCAGTATGTGAACCCTAAAGAAAAGCTTTGTAGATCCTCATAGAGACAACTGAAATGGTGACAGAAATAATTCGACTTATAAAGAGAAAATAAATGAGAATTTAACGATAAACAATATGTGAAACTAGGTGTCAGCAATTGATGCCAGAAACATTATCTAACTCCAGGACTACTTACTGTATATATGTTTTGAAAAAAAAAAACTAGAAAAATAAAAATATTTAACTTGCAGCAATGGTAAAAATGCAAACAAATATTAATTTAGAAAACCTTGCACGTTCAGATTCCAAAATGCTAATGAATATCGGAAGTCTGACTACATTCCTTAAAGTTCTTCAATGACCTCTCCATATTCGCAGAATGTATTGAAATGCTGCTCCCAGGAACTCCCAAAACTTCAAAAAAATTATATCACCCTTGGCTTGGAAATGCACCCTGGCAACACTCTTTTCATAACATACAAAAATTTACTTGTTGACGTTATACAATCACACAAATAAATTGTTAGGAACTAGGTTGAATAGGGGCCGCTAACTTCTCCGAATATCTGGTTTGGAGTTGAGTTGTTCCTCCATGTACGTGTAGTAACTTGTAAGAGGGCAGGGTCTGATTCTCCCATTGTTCTTCTAACGATCAAGTTAGCATGGTATTTGAGTGGGTAAAAAATGACGAACTATCGTAGTTCTTAAGTGCAGTGCAATGGAGAAAAATGCGGAGAAATTGCTTACCCTCGTGCTGGGAATAGTTTTCCCTTTTATGGTCATGAAGGAAGGGCATTTTGGTCTCTTTTATCGAGTAAGAGCCGGCGGCTGAGTCAGCATCGGCTTTATAAGTGTCGGCTGGGGAGCGGTCGTGGAATGAGCAACATCACTTCGCCATTATTGAGATAGAATATGCGGTGTGCGAAGCCGGTGTGATATGATGTGCCATAAATAGTGTAAGAGATTGAGAAATGAGGGCGTCTGTCAAACATTTAATGTGATGTCGACGCGCTGTCAGCGGGGGGCTCGAGGTCGCAGTCGCCTTTTGTCTTGTATTGAGGGGTGTCGAGACGTACCGCCTTTCGAGTCGGCTCTCGTGAGATGCCGGTCCAATAACTAGTTGAGTAGGCTTGCGGCGAGTCGTCCTTAACGAGAGGACCGACATGTACCGCCTTTCAAGTCAATCTATCGGGATGTTGACTCGGTGAGTCGGCTAGATCGGTACCATGGTTGTCCCAAATGTCGAGTCGACCGAATTAGACTTAATGGGGGATATTTGTCTATTGTTGACAAGAGATTATAATTTGCCGACTGAAAACACCACTACGTTACTATATTTTGTTTTGTTCAGCATGTGAAATTGAAAAATATGCACTGTTAATGTAGTGAAAAGATTATCTTGGTGATGCTCAAGGTTTAACTTGGTGGTAACAAAACAATTGTCCGGGTAGTATCCACATTCTTCTGCTAACGGATGTAAACAGCCGGCACCAAAAGAGCAAGCATCTGATGTGCTTGGTCAAAATGAACCGCACGTCTCCCTCCCCCACATAAAAAATTTTCTAGCTACGAAACAGAATGCAAGCATGCGAGGGGGAAGAGAGAGAAGACAAAGCCATATATGCCAGGACCACAAAAGCATAATAGAGGCATTTGCCTAACTTCAAGTACCGAAGGCAAAATGGTAAGCAACAAGTGTTAGCTTAATTTGTTCACTAATAATCCGAGATAAGTTGTGCGTCGAGAGATTCGTCCGGATATAGCGCTATAAGATTGTATTCAAATTCGGGTCTTGGTTCGCCACGCCTTTTTCTTCTGTTTTTTTGGACGGAAGCAAATCACCACCTTTCTCTTTGTGCGCTTCTCCTAACTCCACCTGTAATATAAAAATAAATTAGTACTACTTTTAGGCATCAAATAGATTCCATCCTTTTAATAAAGCCATGTGTGTTTAGGAGATAAAATAATCCCAATAAAGGGAAAAAATGAAGTGATCGTACCTTCTACGCAAAGTAGATCTATTATTCCACAAGGTCACTGACTAGTTAATTAAATTAATATTAGTAGCCTAATTCGATTGATTAGCTATAGGGTTAGGCGACGCCAATCTTGACATTAGCCCCGGCTTAAACCCCGCCTAAACCAATTCTGACCATCCGTTTCATGCCCTAATTAGCATTGCTTTATGTTTAATTCATTGTGGAAACAAAATGCAAACAAGGCTCCTAACTTGTATGGAAGAGTTTTTTTACGGTCCTACGAAAATGCAGCACAATCGCCTACAAAAAAGATATCCCAGTGGAAGTGATTATTTCTATGAAACACTTGCATGTAATCACAGATTCTACGAGAACTGGTCTGTGTTATTGACTGTATGTTTTGTATTCGTTTTGTCTCTTTGCCGTGACATGCATGAGATTAAAAGTTGAATATGCATCCCTATATGTTGGGCGCAGAGTCACGCCCACCGCCGCGTAAGCGATATCACCTGAGAGAAAGCCCTTGCTTTTGTAGTCACAAAAGCACAAGTCAACCACTATATTCTTGTTTCTCAAAGGAAACTAGAATAGATAGTGAAATTCTTATTTCTCAAAGGAAACAAGAATCGAAAGTGAGATATTTCATCAAAGTGAAATATGCAGTCTTCCTCTCATCAGTTCTAGGACTGAAATGTCGAGGGAACCTACAAGCAATAGCCAACACCCAGAAAACAATAAATACACGGGATTTACGTGGTTCGGTAAACTTTCCTACGTCCACGGGAGGGGTGAGGGGAGATTCCACTATGAGGAGAACACCAACGACTTGTACAATCCACAAGTTCGTCTCAAAGATAAATAGATCTGACTTTTACCCAAAAGAAATTAACCTCTCTTTTGTAGAATCTCTCTTTTCTCTCTCCTTTTCTCTCTCTATTTCAACTCACGCTCAGCCGCCAAAAGCAAATATTCCCACTGCCTTTTATTTTCTTTCTGCGTCAGTTTTTCTCCCCTGCAGCTTTTTCACCACTACCGGAAAACCCTAGCAACCCTTATTCTATTTATAGGGCCTGAGATTGGGTCTGGAGAAAATAAAAGTCCACCCGCTGGAACTTTTATCACGCGAGATGTCTCGCTGGCCCCCACACTCCGCTTCTTCTTTTCTGCATGAATGGGTTGTGTGGTCCCCATGCTGACACCGTTGTTCACAATTCTCCACCTCGTATATCATTTGATAAGCCTCAAATTTTAGACGAACACCAGAAGAACACCAAGAACATCACCAGAGATATCTGAAATACCAAACCAGGCCAAACCAGGCCAAACCAGCTGTGCCACTTTACCGCAGCTGCCTACGTACCCTCCACTGGTATCAAGCTAACCATAGTTCTGCTATTGTTCTCCATCATAGTCTCCACCTCACCCCATCACCGCCCCGAAGGGCCATGCCCTCTTGGGCAAATCAACACGAATTGATATGAAACAAGTCCAAGCAATGCTTAAACTTGCTACCTGTGACCACCTTGGTTAACATGTCTGTAGGATTCTCATTCGTGTGCACCTTCATGAGAGAAATATCACCTTCCTCTATGACATCCCGCACGAAATAATACCTGACATCGATATGCTTGGTACGAGCATGATGAACTTGATTCTTTGCCAAGTGAATCGCACTCTGACTGTCGCACCACAGGTTCACGTTATCCTGCTCAATCCCTAAATCATCTAGAAGACCCCACAACCACAATGCTTCCTTCACTCCCTCCGCCATGGCCATATACTTGGCCTCTGTAGTAGAAAGTGTCACTGTAGCGTGTAACATCGATCGCCAACTAACTGGAGCTCCATGTATCCTGAATACATAACCAATAGTAAATCGCCGTCTATCTAGATCACCCGCATAATTAGAGTCAACAAACCCATCAATCTGACATATATCTCCACCAAAACAAAGACCCGTATCTGCGGTACCTTTCAAGTACCTCAGGACCCATTTCACTGCTTCTCAGTGTGCCTTTCCCAGATTCGCCATGAACCTGCTGACCATACTAACCGCTTGTGAAATATCTGGGCTTGTACAAACCATGACGTACATCAAACTGCCAACTGTACTAGCATAAGGAACACGCTCCATGTGTGCCTTATCTTCCGATGTAGTGGGAGATTGTTTACCTAAAAGCCTAAAGTGTGGAGCTAGTGGAGTCGCCACCGACTTTGCACTTTGTATCCCAAACATTGCGATCACCCGCTCTATGTAGCCCTTCTGCCTCAAGAACAATCGCCGATTCACCCGCTCTCTTTTAATCTTCATACCCAGTATTTTCCTAGCAGCGCCCATGTCCTCCATCTCAAACTCTTTACCAAGTTGAGATTTCAGCCTATCTATCTCCACCATACTCTTCGAAGCAATAAGCATGTCATCCACATACAAAAGGAGATAGATATAATCACCTCCACGAAGCTTTCGAATGTAAACACAACAATCGTAATCGCTTCGGGAAAATCCTTGCTTTAGCATGAAGGAGTCAAATCGCTTATACCACTGCTGAGGAGATTGCTTCAGTCCATAGAGTAACTTCCTCAAGCGACATACATGATGCTCCTTATCCTCAACCTTGTAGCCCTCAGGTTGATGCATGTAGATCTCTTCATCCAAGTCTCCGTGCAAGAAGGCCGTTTTAACATTGAGTTGTTCCAGCTCAAGATCATCATGAGCAATAATACTCAATAGCACCTGAATAGAAGTATGTTTCACCACTGGAGAAAAGATCTCATTGTAATCTACACCCTCTCTTTGTGCAAACCCTTTAGCCACTAGCCTCGCCTTGTACCTTGTACCACCGAGCTCTGAAGGATCTTCCTTTCTCTTA
This sequence comes from Asparagus kiusianus, assembly GCA_022839385.1. Lineage (NCBI taxonomy): Eukaryota > Viridiplantae > Streptophyta > Magnoliopsida > Asparagales > Asparagaceae > Asparagus > Asparagus kiusianus. The sequence continues at coordinate 137,907 of BQKN01000505.1, read as the reverse complement.
TACACCCTCTTACAACCAATAGCTTTTCTTCCTACGGGCAATGGCACCACCTCCCATGTTTGATTCTTCCGAAGAGATTCCATCTCCTCCTCCATCGCAGCCAACCAACTCTCACTATCTTTGTCCCGAATAGCTTCCTTGAAGGAGACCGCCTCATCTTCCTCCACCGAGAGTGCGTATTCAACCAAATTAACCTGTCCATAATGCTTCAGGGGTTGATCAGCCCCCAGTTTCTATACCTGCTTGTATACTCGCTTTGGCCTAGTAGAAGCTAAAGTATCCTCGAGCTGCTATTGTTGTAGTGCATGTGTATTCTCCTGCTGAACCTCCTCCTGCTCCAGCTCATCATCTACCAGATTTTTTACTTGAACATGACTAGAACCTGGTTGGTCTTTAGGTTCTATCTCAATAACCTGGGACTTTAAAGTCCCAACAGTCCCAACACCATCATCCTTGGACGCCCTAGCAATCATGGATTTCTCATCAAAGGTAACGTCCCTGCTGATCACGAACTTCGAATCTTCTGTACACCAAAGGCGGTAGCCTTTTACGCCCTTTGCATACCCTAAGAATATCGCCTTCTTGGCCCTCGCGTCAAGCTTTCCCTTGTTGACGTGATAGTAGGCGATACATCCAAAAATTCTGAGCCTCTCATAATCTGCATGTTCCCCTGATCACACCCTATAGGGTGTATCACATCTAGTGTAGAATATGAAGAACGGTTCATAATGTAATATGCTGTAGCCACCGCTTCTGCCCACCATTCGTTGCCCATTCCAGCATAAGATCGCATACTCATTGCCTTCTCCCGCAATGTTCGGTTCAGTCTCTCGGTGACCCTGTTCTGCTGTGGTGTTGACCTGACTGTCCAGTGTCAAACAATGCCTTCCTGATTACTGAACTTCTTGAAAGCACCATCTGTATACTCTGTACCGTTGTCAGATCTTAGTGTCTTTAATTTCTTGCATGTCCTGTTCTCAACCATTGCTTTCCACTTCTTGAATGTCTCGAATACCTCATTCTTATGCTTAAGAAAATAAATCCAAGCATACCTCGAATGATCATCTATGAACGAGACAAAATACCTGGAACCACCCTTGGAAGTTGTCTGAGCCGGACCCTAAACATCCATGTGCACATAATCTAGTATACCTCTACTCTTGTGACTGCTTTTCAAGAACTAGACCCTGTGCGCCTTTCCATACACACAATCCTCACAAAAATCCATGCAAGGTTTCTTCAGATTCTTCATCAAACCCTCCTTACCAAGCAGAAGTAGACCCTTCTCTGACATGTGCCCAAGCCGCCTATGCCATAACCGTGTATGCTCACATGGGTCTCCACCACTTCCTTCAGTTCTAACCGCTGCATCTCCTGTTACCGTCGTACCCGAGAGAGTTTATAGATTACCGTGATGAACACCCTTCATCACTGTTAGGGAACCTCGAACAACCTTCTTCACTCCGTTCTCTGTAACAATCTTGCAGCCACCGGAGTCCAAGGCACTAACTGAGATAAGATTCTTCCGCAAGTCAGCAACGTGTCGTATGTCTGTTAGGGTTCTGACCACTCCATCATGCATCTTAATTTTTATGTCACCGAGACCCACTGCTTTACAAGCATGGTTATTCCCCATCAATACGGTTCCACTATCAATGCTTCTATAGGTAGTAAATCACTTCCTATTTGGACACATGTGGTAAGAGCAACCTGAATCAAGTATCCACTTACCGGAGATATATTCGCCACCCGTAACAACATAGCATTCTTTATCGCTCCCTTCCTCTGAAGCATAGCTCGCTTCTTCCTGGCCTCCTCTCCTCTTAGTCTTATTGTTGTTCTTCTTCCCACCTACTCTCTTGTTTGGACAGTTGACCTTAAAATGCCTAACTTCACCACATTTGAAGCATGCTCTTCCTGCAAGAGGTCTCGATTTAGATCTAGACTTTCCTCTATTGCCTTTTCCTCGCTCATTACTCCTTCCTCTAGCAAACAATCCCTGCGCTTATTCTTTATTACCACCAGTAGTCATGTCACTCGTTGTAATCTTCCGAAGGTCATCCATTAGAAGCACCGTTCTAGTCTCATCCATCATCAAATTGTCTCCCACAAGAATCAGTGTTTGCACCAGGTTCTCATAAGACTTCGGCAGAGATAGAAGTAGTAGAAGCGCCTGATCCTCGTCTTCTACAGTCACATCGATGTCCTTCAAATCTGATATTATCCTATCGAACTTGTTGATGTATTCCCGGATTGATGAGCCCTCTTCCATCTTGCAAGTATACAATTTGGATTTCAAATAGATCCGGTTCTTTAGACTCTTCTTCATGAAGGTGCTTTCTAACTTCGACCACACGCCCGCGGTCGTTTCATCTCCATCTACCAAGAAAGCTACATCTCTTTCAAGGCAAAGGATAATCGACGCCCGTGCTTCCAGATCCAGCACTTCCCAATCCTCATCAGATATATCCTTGTGCTTCTTCTCTTTTCCCGCCAAAGCTTTGTGTAATTTCTACGAAATCAATGAGTTCTTCATCTGCATCCTCCAATAAGAAATATCATTCTTCCTATTGAATTTTTCAATCTCGTACTTTCCAACTTTAACTGTTTTGCTAGTTAACGCCATTCTCTGCTTGTATTAATAAATTCGCTTCTCTCAGGAAATTACCGAGCACCACCTCAAATCAGAAGCTACACCACTTCCAATCGAATAACAGCTCTGATACCAATTGTTGGGTGCAGAGTCACGCCCACCGCCGCGGAAGCGATATCACCTGAGAGAAAGTCCTGGCTTTTGTTGTCACAAAAGCACAAGTCAACCTCTATATTCTTATTTCTCAAAGGAAACTAAAATAGATAGTGAAATTCTTATTTTTCAAAGGAAACAAGAATCGAAAGTGAGATATTTCATTAAAGTGAAATATGCATTCTTCTTCTCATCAGTTCTAGGACTGAAATGTCGAGGGAACCTACAAGCAATAGCCAACACCTAGAAAACAATAAATACACGGGATTTACGTGGTTCAGCAAACTTACCTACGTCCACGGGAGGGGTGAGGGGAGATTCTACTATGAGGAGAACACCGACGACTTGTACAATCCACAAGTTCGTCTCAAAGATAAATAGATCTAACTTTTACCCAAAAGAAATTAACCTCTCTTTTGTAGAATCTCTCTTTTCTCTCTCCTTTTCTCTCTCCTTTTCTCTCTCTCTATTTCAACTCATGCTCAGTCGCCAAAAGCAAAAATTCCCCCTACATTTTATTTTCTTTCTGCGTCAGTTTTTCTCCCCTGCAGCTTTTTCCCCACTACCGAAAAACCCTAGCAACCCTTATTCTATTTATAGGGCCTAAGATCGGGTCTGGAGAAAATAAAAGTCCACCCGCTGGAACTTTCATCACACGAGATGTCTCGCTGGCCCCCACACTCCGCTTCTTCTTTTCCGCATGAATGGGTTGTGTGGTCCCCATGCTGACACCGTTGTTCACACTATATAATTTCTATATCATCTTTAGATATTAGAGGGTTAGCCCTTACTTCTCGAGCTTGAACTATACGACCAAGATGATATGTCCTTCAACCTGTACACTGGCTTGCTAGTGTTAGTAAAATAACGAAGGAGACGAAAATTATAAGGCGTGAAACACTTTCCTTAAAGAAATATTTGCTCCACTTGATATTCAAATTTTCTTCGGGTTAATGCAAATTTTCTCCTCAGGATACAATAGAAAAATTAAAAGTTTCAGCAAGCAAATCTGAAAATTTCCAACAGTTCTTTGTGAAACGAGCTTGTAGTATTGCAAATGTTTTTGAGGGAAACGTTTTGTGAAAGAAGCAATTTTGATGTCTGAAATCATAGACTATTTATAAGTTTGAAAAAGTATTTTCAATAGTAATAACTTTTCAAAACAGTCTTTGAAAAAAATAGTCGCTTTTTAACAGTCTTCTTTCAACAGTCTTTTGCCTTATGATATTTTAATAATTCAAAAATCTAAAATAACAATAGCTGTAATAATGAAATAATATATTCAAAAAAATATATAGAAAAAAGTTAGAATATTTAAGTGGCAGCGGCAAAGTGCTAAGGGCGTCTAGTAATGGCTTCAAAATTACGCATTATTCGCGCTACATGCACATGAGTTTAGAGGTCTATTCTTTGACCTATTTATCAAAGCTTAATAATCATTAAATATTTTTAAACCTTTAAAAATCTCATATCACCCTTGGCCGCGCGACTGGCAGCGATTGAGGAGCAGTTGGCAAATCAGGCTCAATAGGAGACACCTATTTGGGAGGAGACACCGGAGGAGACATCGATAGATACCCCACCACCACCAGTTGATGATGGAGCTGCTGAGCAAGAGGCTTGGCTTTGTCTGGTAGAGAGATACCTGAAGATGAAGGCACCAGAATTTTATGGCTCGTCAAATTCTATTGTTGCACACAAGTGGAAGGAAGATGTGAGTAACATCTTGGATATGCTTAATATGAACACTATGTAGAAGCAAAGGCTATCAGTTTTCAACCTCAAGGGCGATGCCGGAGGATGGTATCGACTTTATTTCACTCCAGAGCAGAGGATTACAATTTCGTGGGAGACTTTTGTTTACTTCTTCGACTAGCAGCATGTGTCAGCTGCAGCGAAAGCTGGGAAGGAGTTTGAGCTAGCCCGGTTAGAGCGGGTGGATATGTCCGTGATGGATTTTGAGAGTAAGTTTATAGCATTACTTAGATTCATGGGCATGTGGCACACTGAGGAACGGTAGGCTCAGATGTTTTTTATGGGGGCTTCGCCCGAATTTGCATCATTATCTTGTGTCAAGGAGATTTCATTCAGTGTGGGAGGTGGCCGATGCCGCCATATTTCAGGAGACAGAGACAGCCATGTTTTAGAAGGGCAAGGATGGGAACGCTAAGTCAGGACAACCTGGAGACAAAGGGAAGGGAAAGAGGCCGTTTACAGGACCGGGAGGACCCCAGCAGTAGGGTAAGGATCCACATCAGCAGGGTTCCCATAAGAAGGGACATCAGCAGAAGCAGAGGGCGCTGTAGCAGCGCAAGTTTCAGGGGAGTTGTTTCAACTATAATAAGTTTGGCCACAAAGTAGCAGAGTGCCGAAGCGCACCAGCAGCAGGCCAGTAGGGCAAGAATCAGAACCAACAGAAGCAGCCGAACCGTGCTCAGGGCCTAGGACAAGGCCATCAGTTGAGGATTAAGGCATCATCAGCAGTTTTGAGGATCGAGGGGCAGGTGCGAGCTATTCAGGAGATTCAGCAGGGATAGATAGTCACATACGTTCCAGGTGATGCAGCGTAGCAGTCTTCGGCTACCAGTAGAGTATATGTAGTTGCTCCTTGTGACCATGGCGCGAGCGGAGCCGTATTGGAAGGTACGTTTCTTGTGAACTCTTTTCCAACCCATATTCTTTTTGATTCTAGCGCTTCGCATTCGTTCATCTCCTATGATTTCATGATTAGACTTCATCTTGTAGCGCAACCTTTATATATTCCATTATTTGTATCTACTCCTTTAGGAGAGGTGTCCCTCTTAGTGCGTATTTGTAGGAGATGTATCGTTAGCTTAGACGATTCTGAGTTCGTGGTTGACTTAATCGTGTTGTGTACGTCTGAGTTCGATGTTATCCTTGGTATGGATTGATTATCTTCCTACCATGTGAGTATCGACTATTTTGCGAAGACAGTCAGCTTGCGAGCTTTTGATGGATCTGAGTTAGTGATAACTCACGAGGTAACCAGTTTGTAGAGTCATTTCTGGCATACATCAAGGAGGTGATGTTATGGGATCGAGGCACCGACTTGAGAGAGACGCGAGTGGTCTCAGAGTATTAAGATGTCTTCCAGGACATATCAGATTTACCTCCCATGAGAGAGGTCGAGTTTTACATAGAGTTACAGCCAGGCACCATGCTGATTTCCTGATCACCTTATCGTATGGTGCCTGTTGAGATATAGGAGCTCCAGATCCAGTTAGATGAGTTGTTGTTTCAGGGTTTTATTCGTCAGAGTCATTCTCCGTAGGGAGCACCGGTCCTTTTCGTGAAGAAGAAGGTCGGTAGCATGCGATTGTGCATAGGTTATCGTGAGTTGAACAAGGTCACCATCCGGAATAGGTATCCACTACCGAGGATTGATAACTTGTTTGACCAGTTGCAGGGAGCGTAGTGTTTCTTGAAGATTAATATTCATTCCGGTTATCATCAGTTGCGTGTCCGAGAGATGGATATTCCTAAGACCGCCTTTCTGACTCGATATGGATCTTTCGAGTTTCTTATCATTCTATTTGGGCTGACCAATACATCCGCAGTATTCATGGATTTGATGAATCAAGTTTTCTGTCTATACTTGGATCAGTTCGTGATCGTGTTCATTGACGACATTCTTATTTACTCGAGATCGGAGGTAGAGCATGAGCAGCACCTATGATTAGCATTGTAGACCTTGCGGGAGCACCAACTATATGCCAAGTTCAGCAAATGCGAGTTTTGGCTATCAGAGGTTAGATTTTTGGGCCATGTTATCAGTCGGAAGAGCATTGTAGTAGATCCGGCTAAGGTGGAGGTTGTTCTTGATTGGGAGTCGTCGAAGACCATTACCGAGATTCGTAGCTTCTTAGGTCTAGTCGGCTATTATAGGAAGTTCATTCAGGACTTTTCAAAGATTGCGATGCCACTTACACGCCTTACGAAGAAGGATGTACAGTTTGGTTGGGGCACGGAGAGCTAGGAGGCCTTTAAGACTTTGAAGGATAAGTTGACTTCAGCGTTAGTGTTGATTCTTCCGAGCAGTGATAAGACTTTTGTTGTCTACACTGATGCATCGTTATCGGGTCTTGGAGGTGTTTTGATGCATACCTAGAGAGTTATTGCCTATATTTTGAGGCAGTTGAGGATTCATGAGCAAAATACCCCACGCATGACTTAGAGCTAGCAGCAGTGGTCTTTGCACTAAAGACGTGGAAGTATTAGTTGTATAGAGTATAGTTCGAGCTGTTCACAGATCATTAGAGTTTAAAATACCTCTTCTCATAGAAGGAACTTAATCAGAGACAGCGGTGATGGTCGGGTTTATCAAAGATTATGAGTTTGTACTTTAGTATCATCCGAAGAAGGCGAATGTAGTAGCAGACGCATTGAGTAGGAAGCGTCGTCGCGGGCTTGCAGCCTTGAGGTGTTCATTACATAGAGATCTTTACACCCACAGTCAGTTTGACTTTAGGCTGGAGTTTGGCGGTAGCAGCTCATTTTTGGGAGCTATGTCAGTACAGCCATCTTAGAGTGACCGAATGGTCAGAACTCAGCTAGAGGATTCTTGGATTCAAACCCAAAAGGGGGAGATTTCTAAAGAGCCCAAGCCTGATTAGACTATTGGAGCAGATGGAGGCCTTCGGATGAGGGGTCGATTAGTTACGCTGAACAATTCTCAGCTGAAGAAGGAATTATTTGATGAGGCACATCATACCAGGTATACAGTGCAACCAGGCACAACGAAAATATACAAGGACCTAAAGAGATATTTTTGGTGGAGTGGCATGTGTAGAGAGATCGCAGAGTATGTGGCGAAGTGTTTTACCTATCAGCAAGTGAAGGTAGAATATCAGAGACCTGCAAGAACCCTACAGCCTTTACCTATTCCTGAGTGGAAGTGGATAGATATTTCTATGGATTTCATTATAGGGTTGCCAAGATCAAAGAAGGGGAATGATTCCATTTGGGTGATAGTAGACCGATTGACGAAGTCGGCATATTTCTTACCAGTGAAGACAACTTATATGACGGAGACGTATGCTAAGATTTTCATCCGAGAGATAGTTCGTTTACATGGACTCCCAGAGACGATTATATCAGATCGAGGCTCAGTCTTCATATCCTATTTCTGGAAGAGTTTTCATAATTCTTTTGGCAGCCAATTACCATATAGTAATGTTTTTCACCCACAGACGGATGGTCAGACAAAGAGGATGAACCAGATGTTGGAGGACATGCTATGAGCATGTGTTATAGATTTCTAGGGTAGCTGATAGGACCACATCCCATTAATTGAATTTGTTTATAATAATAGTTATCAAGCTACTATCGGGATGACACCATATGAGGTGTTGTACAGGAGGCAATGTAGATCGCCTATTTGTTGGACAGAGACAGAGGATAGCTTATTGCTTGGACCAGAGTTAGTGAGGCAGACTACAGAGAAGGTGGCATTGATTAGGGAGCATATTCTTGTCGCTCAGAGTCGGTAAAAGATGTATACGGATCAAAGGAAATGACCTTTGGAGTTTCAGGTTGGAGATTTAGTCATGTTGAAAGTATCGCCGATGAAGGGCATTCAGCGATTCGGTGGACGGGGAAAACTTGCCCCAAGATATGTTGGTCCATTCAAGATTATTGAGCGTGTTAGAGCTGTTTTTTATAGATTAGATCTTTCAGCATCGATGTCGAGTATACACGACGTCTTTCATGTTTTGATGCTCAAGAAGCATTTGCGCGACGAGGAGCAGCAAAGAGTGATTAATGCACCAGAGGTTGAGATTCAGGATGATTTGACTACCGTAGAGGTCTCGGTTTGTAATCTTGCTAGAGAGAATAAAAGGCTTAGAAACAAAGTTATTCCGTTAGTGAAAGTTCAGTGGAACCAGAAAGGAGTTGAAGAAGCCTCTTGGGAGCGAGAGGAGGATGTACATCGCGACTACCCACACCTGTTTAAGCAGGTAAGATGTTGATGTTTGAGTATGCCTATACGCATTTATGTTTATGTTATATTGTTCAGCCACATTTATATTTAATGCTAGAATGGGGTACTAACAATGAGCTTCTAATCACTCGGAACATAAAGTATATATATGAGGGGTTCCTTGTTTGGATTTTTCGCCCGATGTACTAGTTTCGTCTCATTAGGGGTTAAGTGGGAGTGTACGCATTTAGATTGTTAAGTTTAAATGTTTGCTTATGATCCATATCTGGGGATTAATGGTACGAGATGTGTAAAGGAGGGTTTCTTTGTCTGGATTATTCCCTCTTAGTGTTTTTCTCGTATTATTAATCTCTAAGATACGATTATGGAATTTTAAGAACGAAATTCTTTTAGGGGGGTGAATGTAAAATCCCGTAAATTTGAATTAATATGTAATAATTTGACATAATATGTAATTAATTGAGATAAGTGGATATTTATTGTGATAAATATCATTTAATGGTGTATGAGTATGTTAGCAAGTGTTTTGAGTTCAAACAAGTCCATATATGTGAAAGAATCGAGTCGAAAACATGCACAAAAGCAAAAACTGCACAAACTGGAAATATGCATGTCGGTCAACCGCCACACAAGTCATGGTCGACCGCCTGACAGGTTTCTACTTTTTCCTGTTTTGAGTTGGTTTCGGGTTTTCTTGAGGCCCAGTTGCACAAAGGTGTTTATATAGTATTTTTTTCATGAAAATTCACATCTTATTTCAAAGTTTTAAAACCCTAGCAACCACCAAACCCTCTTTTAAACCCTAGATCTTATTTTGTGAGAGTTTAAGAGCTTTGAAGTGAGATTTCGATTTGGTTTTGGCGTGTGGCTTAGGGATCTGCCTTGGTTTTGCATCCTTCACGTTTTTAACAAGTTTTCAGGCGAGTTTCATCTCTGCTAACCCTACTCCCATATTTTTAAATGTTTTATTGAGTTTTAATGCAGTTTTATTAAGCCAAATCAACTATTTTGAGTACAAAAATAGTTCTTTTATAATATTTGAGTTAAAGATCAGATCTTGTTGTGCTTAGATGATTATAAAAGAATTTTTAGATGTGGTTTAAGATCTGAAATTAACGAAGCAAGAGTTTTCACTACATTTTGATGTTTTACACAACATGTTGAGGCTTTTACACATGTTTAGGGTTTGTATAAGTTATCTCGTGCAAATAAATCTTGTTTCATGTGTTTAATAATCTTCAGAGATGTTAATCTAGTGTTTATAATATTTTATTCAAGTTTTATAATGAGTTAAACAAGTTAGAATCTCGAAACATGCACCGAACACAAAACTACAAAATTGTAGTTCACAGGTCTCTGGCCGCTGGCCGGTCGACCGCGGCCAAAGTGTCAGTCGACCGCCAGTGTATTTCGGCCATGTGCATGTTGTGACTCAAATTGTTGTTAATTGAGGGATTTTTCTCGATTGACCTGCATTGTTCTAGGGTGTTTATGACCTATTTAACACCTGAAATGTTTGTGAACATGATATATTGACCCGCACATCGAGATACGTGCACGAACACATGAATACATGTTTCAAAATTGAGTATACATGCTTATTTGAGATGTGTAACACATGTTTGAGTTGATAGTTGTTGGTATAACACATGATCATGCATAATTCATTAGTTGTGGATGTACGGTGAGGATGTTTCTCCGTAATGAGACCGCTATTGTACCACACTAGGAGTATTTGGACGTTTTCCCGTAATGAGACCGTAGCTGTACCAATACTCGAAGATGATTGGGGTTTTTTCGGATTAGGCTGATATGCCTATACTCCGTTGTACGATCATCTGAATGCATCATCCGGAATAGAGAGATATACATATTGTCGCGGAACGATTAAGTAAGGATGTTGAATCCACATGATATTGTGTGAACCTTACAAGAGCATCGTTAATTGATAAAGATATATATATATACACACAGTTGTAGTCTGCTCCCCTATTAGATTACCCGAGATTAGGGTACACCTCGGATACTTGACATACATGGTATGGCCAATGGTAATGTTTATGCTGGATGATATTTCCTTATGACTGCGCCAACTACCCGAGGGTAGTTCGAGACTATAGCATTGGTTCTGTATGGTTGAAGTTTGGAGGGGCTGTCAGGATATGTTTTTACCTTCAATAGAGGGGCTGTCAGTTGGAAAAATTCCAAGCAGGACACAGTAGCAGACTCTACTATGGAAGCCGAATACATTGCGGCAAATGATGCAGCCAAAGAAGCTGTCTGGATGAGGAAGTTCCTTTCGGAGCTGGAAGTTGTTCCCACCATTAAAAATCCAGTACCTTTATACTGTGATAATAATGCTGCAATAGCTCTGACAAAGGAACCCCGGTCTCACCATAAGTCCAGACACATTCTGAGGAAGTATCACTTGATCAGGGAGATAGTTGATCGCCAAGAGATCAAGATTGAAAGAGTTGACACAAAAGATAATATAGCAGATCCATTCACAAAGGCAATTGCTCGTACACAATTTGAAAAACTTGTTGAGCTATTGGGTATTAGATACTACAATGATTGGCCTTAGTGCAAGTGGAAGTTTGTTAGATATAGGTGCCCTGCAGGCAATAATTGTATATTGTAACAGGACTTATATGAATATAACATCCTTGTTCAAAATAATAGTATGCTATTTTGGTTAGATTTATCTGGTATTTTTAAATACAGATAAAGTCCTTAGAATGATACTAGACTATCAGACATTTCGGATATGATCATAATGAAGAGATCTGATTTGTCGCCAAAGTATATTCTAAAATGTTCCTAGTTGAAGAAGTGTTGAAATGGGACATCATCACTTTGGTAAGACTAGTGTATACTCTATTTCTCCTTTGAAAGGACGATGATCCATCTCTTAGATCATTGATGTGAGACATCAAGATATAGTATACAGGTGACTCATTAGTGAATGAGTTGACTGAACGACTCACTGAGAACATCTAGTTGGTAATTATACTTAACTGTCAAATAGAAGTTCTCAAGTAATATAGTACATAGTAGTCTCATGACCTGAGGCATAAGTGCAATATCTTACATGTCAGTATATGTGTACTTAGACTTTTACCTAACCACAGTTCTCATCGAGTTGTGCATAACGGTTCTTGTTGGGTACATCCCGAGGCATAAGTAGATATTAAGATGCCAAGATGGGATTCGTCTCTCCCAGTATAGGGGGTTAATGTCATAAGATTGTTTGATATAACTATAACCTGAAAATCCTTGGCCGAGGTAAATAAGATAAACTGATTGTCAGTTTGATCTTATAGGTTATGAGTTTAATATCTACAAACACTAATTGAGTAATTAGGGTTTGACAGTTTTCCATACCCTAGGCTTAATAGTTTGACATGGTTTGACGAAGAGACCGGACTGTACGACATTATCACTGAGTGGTCCTAATAAAATTGTGTAAGCATCTTGCAGACATTTATCACAACTTATAGCCGAGTAGTCTTCATGTGTAGCTAGCACCTCTGTTGTACTTGTGGATATGATCCACTACCGAGTTTTTAAGTTGGGCCCTAGAGTCACACCAAGCGCGTACTTGAATCCTATGAAACATAATTTATAGAATGATGCGTATGATTGATACGCATATATGATTTTACCGGATACACATAAACTGTTATGTATATCGATAAAATCGGAATGCTATGTGCTTAGGAAATAAATTCTAGTATTTTCCCTATAAAGTTAACTTTTAGTCAACTAGTTGACTTTTTGGTCAACAGTTGACTTTTGGTCAACTCATTGACTTTTTGGTCATATGATGACTTATTAATCAATGATTGGAAAATTACAAAATATCGTGTTTATGAAATACAATATTGATTTGGTATTCTCATTTATGAAATACACATACCATGCATAATGAGTCATGAGATGAGTTATTTAGTGGTATGGTTTGAGCACATGGTTTATTAGCACATGATTTTGAAATGTAATGATTCATAAGATGATTCATTGCATGACTCACTAGATTAATCATTGATATTTGATGATTCATTGCATGACTCATAGGATGAGTCATTCATGTCATGAACACATTTCACTCTATAAATATAAGCTTTTTTTAATGGAAAGGTTAATGAAAAATTGGCTAAGTGGTTTTTCCATAAGAGAATAAAAGAGAGCTCTCCTCTTACTAAATTCTAGCAATCTTGAGTAAGAGGAAGTAGTAGGATTTTAAAGTACCCTGGGGTGGACATCTTGCCTTGTGTCTCAAGAAGACTCCGATTTTATCAAGCTCACTTGAAGACTTGGAGATCCACTATGAGGAGATTTACTACTACAAGGAGCAAGAGTTAGGGGTTGTTCGATCTTCCATCGAATCACGCTTCAAAAGTATGACTTTATAACCCTTGTATGCTCTCTTTAATATGGGGATCATGTTAGATTTAAATAGGATGGTCCTATTATGCATTTCATGCTCTCTACATGCATAGCATAATTACACATATAGTCTTCTGTTGCGTATTTTGCATGTATTTAGCATGAATTTCCTTCATGGTATCAGAGCCATGGTTCCATCTAATTAAATCTTAACATGCATATCTAACTCATAGAGGACTTTGTTCTTGCTTCTAATTACTAGTTTAATTAAAAGATATTTTAATGAAACTAGTTAATTTATTCAAGTTGTTTGGTAATTAATTATACTAGTTGTTGATTCAAAAATGTGATTTTTGGTTCATATGTTTTTAGGAGTAAAAACACTTGTATAAATTACAAAACACTTATTTACAACTAGTGTAGTTGTATGTTAGAAGCATGATAGTCCTATTTGAGTTAGGATAATCCCTATGTTATCTAGTTTTCCAATTTGTTGCATAACTAGATAGATGCATATTTCTTAATGTTGATTAAGTTATATGTTTTATATCATCTTGCGTGGATGTTATGTTTATGGATGGTAGTGGACAATGATTCTCTTGCATTTATTGTATTGATGTAATATAGCTAAAAATGTGATATTATTTTTGACCTCTTTCCTCCCCGAGCATGTGCTATGCCTACGGGTTTTGGCACTTGCTCACCGATCATGGGCTACGCCTACGGGTATAGGCCCTTGTTCGGGTGTAGGAGGTATGGTTATTTAGTTTAGTTATTTTATTTATGGCTTTTATTTTACATTCAATGCAATATTATTACCCATCCTACGAGATGGTTTTTTCATTATAAATGGAGCTTGCACGTCCTATGTATATGTGAATGTAATAATACAGGATTTGCAAGGGAGCTAGCAATGTAAGAAGTTGCAAATTGCTTGCCAAAATATAATTAGTGTAGTTGCATTTTATTCCCTTAGTTGTCCACTACCATTCCATATTGCTTTTACATATGTTGATATGTTGGTTGTGCCGCAATTGTAGATGTCAATATAATTGGGTGCTATATTCTACAAAGTTTATATCTCTATCTCATTAGAGAATAGTTTTTATAAAAAAAACTCATTTTTAAACTTTGTAAGACATGGCAATAAGAGTTTATTGACCATAGAGTGGTGAGATCGACATTAACATAGTGTTAGTGTGAAAGATAAATAAACCTAAAGCAGTTAAAAGAGATGTATTTAGAACGAACTTTTAACTAGTGTCTAGGAAAGTGATTATGAGATATAACTCATGGGGTGATGCCCAACTTAAGATAAGGGGTGATGCCCAATCTTTCGCGTTATAGTCTTAAAGAGCGGTGGTTACTTAATTAAGGTCCGATGAATATTCCCGGTGAATAGCTCGGAACCCTCCCACTAATCTTGCACTTTCCTGGCTAGTTTAATTATTGCAAGTATAAATATAGAGAATCTTTTAACTATATCAAGTTTGATTACGGTAAAAGATTTATGAAATCGTCCGTAGCCCTCCATCATTTCAGTTGAATACTACTAAGCTTATAAATACTTTGTTTGTTGGCTATCGTCAAGGCAATACTATTCTATGGCTAAGTAGTATTCATCTCTATATAAGATATAAGGATAGCTTAAATTGGTTATGCGACTTTGTTGGCTTTCGTCAAGAGTTTGCATAAGTTAAATTTGAGCCAGTCAAGAAATGATGGGTCCAAACTTGACTAGTTTTTATGATTTGTTGGTTATCGTCAAGGTCATAAAAGACTAGGGGTAAAATCATATCAAGAATTACAAGAGTGTAAAAGACAAAAGTTGTCTACCAATTATTGAGTGTATCAATTTGTTGGCTTTCGTTAAGGTTGAAACATTCAATGATAATGGGATCTTGATCCCACTTGAAAACAAGGGGTTGTTTTTCGATCACCTCTTATAAGGTTTTGAGGGACTCGAAAAATAGTGGGAGGCATAACTTAGATAAAAATAAACCAAATCTATTTTATGTATTGAACATCTGCTAAAATAATTTTTTCTCTCTCTTTCAGACCATTATGTCTGGCTTAAAAATCATATCACAACAGAACAAGTTAACCGATCCTAAATTCATAGACTGGTTGAGAAATGTTAAAGGAAACTACCCAGAATTCTTAGCCTCACACATCAAGAATAAGCAAGTTGTTGCTTCATCTTCAGGTGTGTTTGTTACTCAGAATTGCTTTTCTATAAATCCTACATCTTGGGTATTAGATACCGGATCAGGATCTCACATCTGTAATTTGTTACAAGGATTGAGAAGCTATAGAAAACTTAGACCTGGAGAGATGACCCTACAAGTTGGTAATGGTGTAATAGTTGCAGCACTTGCAGTAGGGGATTTTCATCTATCTTTACCAAATGGAAACGTTTTGATTTTGAATAGCTGCTATTTTGTACCAACTATGATGTGTAATATAATATCTGTATCTTTATTAGATAGAGATGAATATATATTCAAGTTGGAGAACAATGTTATGAATATCATATTTAATCAAAAGTTGATTGCTTATGGAACATTGTGTAATGGCATATATATTCTTAATCAAAACACAATTCTGAATACTCATCACACTAATAAAAGAAAGCACTCAGTTGTGAACGACGCTTTCTTATGGCATTGTAGACTTGATCATATTAATAAGGAAAGACTTGGCGAGCTACATAAGCATGGATATTTAGATCCATTTGACTTTGAGTCTTGTGATACTTGCAAGTCTTGTCTTAAAGGTAAAATGACTAAGACTCCATTTAAGGGAACTGGAGCAAGAGTTACAGAACTCTTAGGACTGATACATAGTGATGTATGTGGTCCTATGTCTACAATGGCCAGAGGTGGCTACTCCTACTTTATTACTTTTACTGATGATTTTTCAAGATTTGGACATGTGTTTTTAATGAAACACAAGTCTGAAGCATTTGAGAAATTTATCGAGTATAAAAATGAAGTAGAGAATCAAACAAGCAAGAAAGTTAAAATTCTTCGATCGGATCGAGGAGGAGAATACTTGAGCTCAGAATTCTTAGGATTTTTAAAAGAGAATGGGATTCTCTCTCAGGTTACTCCACCCTTTACACCACAGCTTAACGGCGTGTCAGAATGGAGGAATCGTACCCTATTACATATGGTACGTTCCATGATGAGTAACGCTGAGTTACCTTTTTCATTCTGGGGGTATGCGTTGGAAACAGCAGCACACTTACTGAATAAAGTTCCAACTAAAGTAGTGCCTAAACCTCCATATGAGATATGGTATGGGATGAAACCACATCTTAATTATATTAAGATTTGGGGATGTCATGCTTATGTAAAAAAGCAAGATCCTAAAAAGTTAGAGGCATGGTTAGTATTGTGTAAATTTGTAGGATATCCAAGGAATTCCCAAGGATATCAATTCTACCACATCGATGAACAAAAGATAATTATTTCTCGGTATGCTACCTTCTTGGAGAAGGAATTTCTTGAAAAAGAAATTAGTGGGAGCTGTAGGCGTATAAAATTGCCTATAGGTCCCTTAGCACAGCTTGACACGGTGATTCGACAAATCAACGAACCATCGAATGACGAGGCGACGAGATCAACAAATTGCACGCGATCAACGAATGCATCCATTCACATGCGAAATCAAGTCAACGGTTCGGGGAGTCAACGAGTCGTCCAAT
>BQKN01000505.1:89895-111101 GCA_022839385.1 Asparagus kiusianus | reverse complement strand
CATCTAGTTGGTAATTATACTTAACTGTCAAATAGAAGTTCTCAAGTAATATAGTACATAGTAGTCTCATGACCTGAGGCATAAGTGCAATATCTTACATGTCAGTATATGTGTACTTAGACTTTTACCTAACCACAGTTCTCATCGAGTTGTGCATAACGGTTCTTGTTGGGTACATCCCGAGGCATAAGTAGATATTAAGATGCCAAGATGGGATTCGTCTCTCCCAGTATAGGGGGTTAATGTCATAAGATTGTTTGATATAACTATAACCTGAAAATCCTTGGCCGAGGTAAATAAGATAAACTGATTGTCAGTTTGATCTTATAGGTTATGAGTTTAATATCTACAAACACTAATTGAGCAATTAGGGTTTGACAGTTTTCCATACCCTAGGCTTAATAGTTTGACATGGTTTGACGAAGAGACCGGACTGTACGGCATTATCACTGAGTGGTCCTGATAAAATTGTGTAAACATCTTGCAGACATTTATCACAACTTATACCCGGGTAGTCTTCATGTGTAGCTAGCACCTCTGTTGTACTTGTGGATATGATCCACTGTCGAGTTCTTAAATTGGGCCCTAGAGTCACACCAAGCGCGTACTTGAATCCTATGAAACACAATTTATAGAGTGATGCGTATGATTGATACGCATATATGATTTTACCGGATACACATAAACTGTTATGTATATCGATAAAATCGGAATGCTATGTGCTTAGGAAATAAATTCTAGTATTTTTCCTATAAAGTTAACTTTTAGTCAACTAGTTGACTTTTTGGTCAACGATTGACTTTTGGTCAACTCATTGACTTTTTGGTCATATGATGACTTATTAATCAATGATTGAAAAATTACAAAATATCGTATTTATGAAATACAATATTGATTTGGTATTCTCATTTATGAAATACACATACCATGTATAATGAGTCATGAGATGAGTCATTTAGTGGTATGGTTTGAGCACATGGTTTATTAGCACATGGTTTTGAAATGTAATGATTCATAAGATGATCATTGCATGACTCACTAGATTAATCATTGATATTTGATGATTCATTGCATGACTCATAGGATGAGTCATTCATGTCATGAACACATTTTACTCTATAAATATAAGCTTTTTTTCTTATGGAAAGGTTAATAAAAAATTGGCTAAGTGGTTTTTCCATAAGAGAATAAAAGAGAGCTCTCCTCTTACTAAATTCTAGCAATCTTGAGTAAGAGGAAGTAGTTGGATTTTAAAGTACCCCGGGGTGGACATCTTGCCTTGTGTCTCAAGAAGACTCCGATTTTATCAAGCTCACTTGAAGACTTGGAGATCCACTATGAGAAGATTTACTACTACAATGAGCAAGAGTTAGGGGTTGTTCGATCTTCCATCGAATCACGCTTCAAAATTATGACTTTATAACCCTTGTATGCTCTCTTTAATATAGGGATCATGTTAGATTTAATTAGGATGGTCCTATTATGCATTTCATGCTCTCTACATGCATAGCATAATTACACATATAGTCTTCCGTTGCGTATTTTGCATGTATTTAGCATGAATTTCCTTCACTTGTATCAAGTGTCTCACATATTCATGTCTTAGACTTATGTGTCTAGACTTACCATTATATGTACAATTATAAGCCCTTGACAAAGTGGCTTCGCTATCACAATGGATAGAAATAGGAGGCATTGGACTAGACCATAACTTTATATCTAGCAATAAGTTCCTAATCCATTCAGCCTCTTTACCAGATGCTGCTAAAGCAATGAATTCAGATTTCATGGTGGAGTGTGAGATTCATGTTTGTTTCTTGCTCGGCTAAGAAATTGCTCCTCCACTAAGTGTAAAAACCATTCCAGAAGTGGATTGATTGTCTCCAACACTAATCATCCAACTTGCATTGCTGTATCCCTCTAATACAGCCGGATAATCATTATAGAATAAACAAAAAATTTTGTTTTCTTTAAATATCTAAAAATTTTGAAAAGACCTTTCCATTTTTCTACACTTAGATCACTAGTATATCTACTTGATTTGTATACAGCAAATGCAATATCAGGTCTAGTATTATGCATAGCATACATTAAAGAACGAATTGCACTAGCATACTCACACTATACTACAACTCTACAAGAATTAGCAGTCAAATTTGACACTAGGATCAAATGGAGTGTTAACTTCTTTAAAACTAAGATGATTAAATTTATTCAATATTTTTTCAATATAATGTGATTGGCTTAAAGAAAACTCACTATGTTTTGTAACTTTAATCCCTAAAATAGTATCCGCTTCTCCTAAATCTTTCATTTAAACATAGAAGATATATACTCTTTTGTCTCATTTATGCTAATCATGTTAGTGCCAAATATTAACATATCATCGACATACAAGCAAACAAGTATACCATATTTAATAGTGAATTTAGAATAAATACACTTATCAGCACTGTTATGTTTGAAACCATAATATAAAACAATAGAATCAAACTTTTCATGTCACTGTTTTGGTGCTTGTTTAAGACCATAAAGAGATTTAATTAGCTTACATGCATTTATTTCATAATCTGGAAGAATAAAACCTTTAGGTTGTCCCACGTAAACTTCCCCGTAACTCTGGAAGAATAAAATTTAAGTATGCTAAGCGATCATGCCATAAATAAGATGATTCAACAATATCAACAAAAGTCATAACTTTATTATTAATACTGAGTTGATACATTCCATCACAAGAGTAGTCATTTCCCACAAACATCCCCGTCTTAGACAAGATTACATTGTTTGACTCAAAAATAGCCCGAAACCCTTTCTTACAAAGAAGATCAACATAAACTAAGTTCTTTCTAATTTCAGGTACATACAGAACATTTATAAGAGTCAAATTCTTTCTAGAAGTAAAATCTATATCAACAATCCCCTTTCTAGCAACTTCTGCACAAGATTGTTCCCCATTTGCACTTATGTAATTTTTGAATTTTCTTCAAATCCTTTGAATATGCATTTGTCTTTACAAACATGGATTGTTGCACCATAAACAAGCCACCATCCAGACTTAATAGAAATCATATTGATTTCAGGAATCATAGCGACCAGATTCTCTTCTATTATATTTGCAGAAGCCATTGATTGTATATTATTATTATTTTGTGACGACATTCTTTAGCAAAATGTCTAGGCTTATCACAAATAAAACAAGACCCATTTTTCTTCTGAAAATTCTTCTTTTTAAAGTGTTGTCCACTTTTCTTTGCTTGAAGGTTCTTATTTTTTACTCAAGATTCATTCTTTTCCACTATGTGGACCTTAAAATCACTTTGGATAGAATTTTTCGAATCACATAAGCGTGACTCCTCTTCAATTCGAATGTTCTTCTAAAGTTGTTTCAAAGAGATGTCCTTAGTCTTATGTATTAGATTCTTTGAGTTGTTTTTCCAAGTTGAGGGTAATTTTACAATAATTGCAGCAACTTGGATAAAAAGAAAAGATTCTGGAAGAACTATTTTGAGAACATGAATCTTATTAACCAGAACCTCCAATTCATGAACTTGTTCCAGGACAAATCTATCATCAACCATTTTATATTCTAAATATTTTGCATTAAATACTTGTTGGTACCTTCCTCCTCCTCCTAGGCTTTGTATTTGAATTCCAGTGGGCTCCAGATTTTCCTTGCTAACTTTATTGTGGTGAAAAGATCATACAGCCGGTCCGAAAGTGTTTTTAAAATATGACCGCGACACAACACTTTATTTTCCTCCCGTTTCGCCTTTTGCTTCTTGATTTCTTCTATTTCATCCTCAGGTTGGTTGTTTCCCGTCTGCACTTGGCTTTGAATCTTCTATAGACTGTAGGTTGGGGTTGAGGATGTAAGAAATCATCAATGCTATAAGAAGGAATATCATCTTGTCTTGCCAGCGAAAGAAATTATTCACATTGAATCCATCCACTTTGATAATGTCTTGATTCATCAACTTGATTGATTCTGACTCCACTGTAGCAGATAATATTTCTTTAAGACTGTTAGTAAAATAATGAAGGAGACAGAAACTCTGAGACATGAAACACTTTTCTTAAAGAAATATTTGCCCACTTGATATTCAAATTTGCTTTGGGTTAATGCAAATTTTCTTTTCAAGGTACAATAGATAAATTAAAAATTCCAACAAACAAATCTGGAATTTTTCACTAATTCTTTATGAAACAAGTTTGTAGTATTGCAGATGCTTTTGAGAGAAACGTTTTGTGAAAGAAGTCAATTTTAATGTCTGAAATCATAAGCTATTTATAAGTTTAAAAAAGTATTTCCAACGGTCACAACTTTTCGAAACACCCTTTAGAAAAAAACAGTCGCTTTTTAAGCGTCTTCTTTCAACAGTCTTTTGCCAATTGATATTTTAATAATTCGAAAATCTAAAATAACAATAGCAGTAATAAAGAAATAATATATTCAAAAATATATATAGTAAAAAGTCAGAATATTTTAATATATTCACTTTTTAAGTGTCTAATAATCGCGCATTATTTGCACTACCCGCACGCGAGTTTAGAGGTCTATGCTTTAACTCATTTATCAAAGCCTAATAATCATTAAATGTTTTTAAATCTCTAAAAGAATACTCAAATATCTGATGTGAGACTATTACTCAAATATCTGATGTGAGACTATCTTGTTTGTTTGCACACAAATACTAACAGCTGGGACCCAAGCAAAATCCCACCATTGTTCATTTTTCCTTAACCAGGATCCTGGAACCAGTGTTGAGGACTGAAGCATACATTGACATAAGGCCATACAATTTTCTTGAAGATTTATGGACTCTTGTGCTGCCCGAACAATCCCATGTTTTTTATGGCTCTTAACAAGGGATAACTTCACAACATCTTTCCCAACTCTATCCACATTGAGTAGGTAGCCGAATTAGGGGCTGTTCGTTTCGCAAGTTTTTTTGGGAAATCAAAGAATAGGAAACCTATTTCCTATAATAATTGTTTTGAGGTTGTTTGGTTGGTTTAAAAAAGAAGGAAATTATAGAATAGGAGATGAGATGAGATGAGTTGTCACCTTATTATTGGATGATGTGAGTGATTTAAAAAAAAATTATTTTGAGGTTGTTTGGTTGGTTAAAAAAATAAGGAAATGAATTGGAGGTATATTATTGGATGATGTTTTGAGGTTGTTTGTGTTTGGTTCGTTTTTAAAAATAAGAAAATAGATGAGATGAGATGAGTTGGAGGTATATTATTGGATGATGTGACACATACTTAAGGAAATCAATTTCTTGTTTTTTTTTAGGAAATGGATGGAAGTGAAGGTTTAATGAGATGAGATGAGTTGTCACAATATTATTGGATGGTGTGTGTGATTTTAAAAAATGAGATAAGATGAGTTGTGATGAGTTGGATGATGTGACATATTTCTTGTGTTTGGTTTATTTTTAAAGGTAAGAAAGGAGATGAAATGAGATGAGTTGGAAGACAAAAATAATATTTTATTAGATGTTGTGAGTGAGTTTTAGGAATGGAAATGGATAAAAATATTATTTTATTGATTTCCTTATACCGATTTCCTTTTCTTGATTTTTAGGAAACCAACCAAACGGGCCCTTAAAGGAAACCATAGAGAGCAAACGACAAGAAACAAACCTGACAAGAGTTGGGATTAGCAACTGACATCAGAGGGCATCTGTGCTAAAAAAAAATGCAGCAACCATTATCATAGTGCGAAGATAATTGCTACTTGGTTCCATTCATCAATTATCTAAGCTGAAGTAAGTACGTTGCACATGGCACAAATATGAAAATCTGAGAGTAAAACAAAAAGTATTCCGATAATGGCATTTCTCTGAGTTTTAAGGTTAACAAAAGCGCAAATAAGTGGTATCTATCATTATTATGAATATCCCTAACATGGTTGATATATCAGCCAATATATCCTTTTATAAGCTTTCACGCAAAATGACATGGTACCCAACCTTCGCAACAGGAGAACTTTCAGATTCATCTCTGAAACATATTGAGCTCTGTACACTATGAAGTAGAACTCTGCAAACCTAACCGGACATTTTTTACCTGAAAGGTTTCCATCAAGCTAAATCTCAGAATTAATAAAATTCTTGACCATGTTCATTGATCTGATTGCTATTACAAGGAGACTTGAAGAAAATGAAAGAACGTGCAAATAAATAAATAGAGCAAACTAAACAATGAACAGAAAGAAGTTTTTAGCCATAAAACCCTGCTCCTCACCTACAGTAAACCTGCTTCCTGTGTTCCCTAGTGCCTAAGGTAAGCAACGGATACCTTCTTACAGCTGCAGTATGATCCTTCTTCGAGGTCTACAAAGATATTACTCGCCTTGCCGAAAAGAAAGCATGAAAGCTAGCATTTAATAACCGAGAACAGCTTGACAGCGTAAAGCAATTTCCACTAAGAGAGGAATCAGAGTAGAACCATAGAGATCTATTATGTCAGCTAAGCTTAATAGGGACTGGCAAGAAATAGATTAACTTTGAACTCTTTCAAGCAGACATTGGGTAACATATGCATCTTTATTAGGTTCAATTCTCCCACAATTATGTCGTGCCAACAAAAATTAGGATTCGGATCCTATCCACTATCAAAATTTGCAGTGGAGAAATTTACTATTTCCATCATAGCTGTTGAGTTGTCTAGTAGGTGGTTGTGATTCATCTTAAATGTAGCATTCACCGTACCCTTCATTTCTAATTTGCAAATCAGAACTGCTAAAACCGAAGTACCAAAACTTACATGTCTGCATAGTAGCTCAAATATTTCAGTATAACTGTATATTGACCGTATGGTGGGCAGCTCTTCATTGTTTCCCCATGGTTAAAGAGAAAAAAATACCCATTGACATATTGGAGGGAAACCTTGAAATGTGACTTATCTTGACACTAATCTGTGAAAGTGCATGCATTAACTCTCATTCAGGTTCTTCTTTGCTCAAACATTTCAGGTTAACCAGCAAATAAAAATTAGTAGCCAACAAGCACTGAAATGCCCAAAAATATATCTATTTCAGGTTAAGGGGCAATTCGAAAGAAATCTATTAGTTTATTTTATATTTAAAAAAAACCTTAAATGGATTTAACCAAAAACATGCAAGGGCGTATAACTTGAAGTGGAAGTCTTTCCATATTGGTTTCCATATGATAGAGCAGGTGGAGGCACAAAACCTGTACAACACAATAAACTGCTAGCATGAAAGAGGTGACACGCTGAAAATTTGCAAAGACAGAGAAATGTTAAAAGACGGTAATTCAAAGATTTATGATTCTGCAAGGTAGCCCCAATCACTGCCTCACTCCACACTTCAACAATCAATTTTTGTTGAACCAACAGAATTTGAAGGACAATCATGGTGGAAAATCCATTGACCATGATCTAAACGGATAAGAACTAAGGTACCGTTCAAATTCTTCAACTTATAATGCATTTTCTTACAATTACTACAAGGGGAAAAGCAATACCTATCCTAAAAATATGTGCTTGAACTACACAAAACTCTTGGTCCCCGATCTCCATTCAGCTTACTTATGGGTCTTCAGTTAAACGAGCAAATGTCAGGGTACTGTTATAATTAATAGAAAATTGGAATTACAACAATAATGCCCCACATACAAGTGAAGACAAAAGATAACAAAATCTGACTTATTCATCGTCATGATAATCTTTCAAGGCATGGGGAAATTTGGGATTTCAAAATTATATTTATGTCGCTTCCTAGAGGAATACAGCAACTGTAGAAAGCAAAGTTGTCGAACTTGCTTAGAAAAACCTGAAACTGATTCGTTTACATGCTTATTAAACTCAAATGCATGGAAAATATGGCCAAAAAATACCACCGAAGCAATTCAAGTTCAACTTTGCAATTGACTTATCCATTGTCATGGTAATCTTACTTAGCGGGTTTTGGTGAAAAGCCATATGGATATTGGAGGAAAAATCAAAAAATGGAGACAAAAAAGGACGGCTGTAAGCACCAAGACTTTGGTCCAGGAAAAAAAAAAACAATATGAGCATCCTAAGCTCGAAGGTTGGTCATGCTCCCAATATGATTGCATGTTACGAGTGGTTTGTATCGGACTCATGCTAAAAGTCGGGTTTCAATCCTGGTGTAAAGCAGCAGTTTCCGCTGTTGCTTACTTGCTTTATTAGTTAGCAGTCCAATAATGTTGCATTGACAAAGATATGAGAGTTAATACATGATCCATTGAGTCATTCAACAATGAATTTATAGTTTATCATATTAATGTATTAAAGATAGAACATATAACACATAGAAGAAAAATGAAACATAAGTTTTCCCTTTTTACATGACAGAACTTCCTTGTATATAATTTCCGTATGTGACAGCTTTTAGCATGCTTGTATATCAACAATTGTTAAGTACAAATATTGCAACCAATGTTTGGGAACTAGAAGACTAGAAACATTCTTGTAATTGCAATAGATAAAATACAGATATTTAAAATATTCAAAGACCAAAAAAAAAATCAATATCAGGATTTTAGTCAGTGCAACCAAACAATATCATATCTCAAAAATAGTGAAGCCTTGAAATGAGAAAATAATAGAATATTACTATCTATCTGTGTGTCTGCTTATGAATATGATCTTAAAAAGATTATTTAATTTCATATGGCCTTAAAGAAAATATAGTACTTTGATATTTGAATCCCAAGTTTCTTGTTATAGGTTGCCTCGTATACTCAAATCCATATTATTTTGGGAGTTCCTTTTTAGGTTGGTTTGTTTTGATCAAGAGCAGTGTTTTCAAATGGGCGCGCCTCATACGCCTTGTAATGCGAGGTAGTAGTGAAGCGCCCCACATCTGATGCAGCAGCGTCTTTTGCGTCTTACGTACATCCTTACTTTGTGCAGGGTGCATGTAGTACATATCATCATATAGTTTTGTTTGTTAACATTTCAATTGAGTCTTTATACTTGATAATTCATATCCCAAAAAGCAAAATAAATCCATTAGGCCATTTTAGTAGCCTTCAATTGAGGACTATTACTAATCCTTTGCTTAGATATTGGTCCTGATTTAATATTTGATTTGAAAATTTATGAATTTTGCTATTATGTTGGGTGTTAGCATTAGAAATTAAGGGATTAAATTGTGATTTTGTAGTAAGATATCATGTATCCCGACATATTTTTCATGTAAATTCTAAAAACATGTTCTTTCACACTTGATTGTATATATTAAAAAATTATGTGTGGTGTGCGCCTCGCCTCACTCGGGTGCACGCATCGAGTTGCACCTTGCGTATGTGCACGTAAAGATGCTTTACATCCTGCATTGTGTCTTGCGCATTGACAACACTAATCAAGAGGCCTACTTACATTAGACTTTGCGCAACCAATCATATTAGAGCTTTATTTCTACATGGAGTCTTATTGGGTTTTAGGACATGTGGATTTCTATTCATATTATAACTCTTATTGCTTAGACAGCAAGGAGTTGGGATCTTCAAGGCTATATAAGAACAGTCTTTCAAGCCAATTATATGCATCAATCTTCAGAGAACCAATTAAGAAGAGAGTTCTTTTGTGAAGCCTATTTGATATTCTTCTCTTTTGTTCATTTAGTTGAGAGTTGTATTAGGCGTTTGGGGTGTTATTTGGGATTAAGAGATTTAGAGATTCCATTTTGTATTTCTCACAATTTAGTAAAGTTTTCTCCTCCTTCGCCCGTGGGCGTAGGCCACAAACTAAACCACGTATATCTATGTTCGTGTGTTCTTAAGATTTTTTGTGCTCTCGTAGTCTCGTGTGATTGATATTAGCTTATCCTTGGGAGTTTGTCATAACAAATTGGTATCAGAACCATCAGTTATCGATCGGACAAGAAGATGACAACAACTACTATGAAGTGGGATATCGAGAAGTTTGAGGAAAAAATCAGTTTCAGCCTTTGGCAAGTTAGAATGATCGCCGTGTTAACATAGAGTGGATTGAAGAAGGCTTTGTTCAGGAAGTCGAAGAAACCGGCTACTGTGATAGAGGAATATTAGAACGAGTTGGATGATGGAGCTCTCACAATTATCCAGTTATGTTTGACAAACAAAGTTTTGCAAGAAGTCCTCACGGAAAAAACAGCCGCTAATTTATGATCTAAATTGAAGGATTTGTATTTGATGAAGTAGCTCACAAATTGTCTCCTCTTGAAACAGTGTTTGTACACACTTTGAATGTCGGAAGGAACACCCATCAAATCTCATATTGGTGAATTTAATTATGTGTTTATAGATTTGAATAAGATTGATGTTAAGATCGATGATGAAGATCAAACTCTATTGTTTGTGTTCTTTGCCGTATTCCTACAAGCACTTTAGGGATACTATGATTTACGGTCGAGATTCTATTGGTATCAAGGACGTCAAAGAGAACTTATTGTATAAAGAGAAGATCGAAAAGAGTTAATCACAAGGAAAAGTGAAAATAAAACTGATGGCTTGTTTGTTCGAGGAAAATCGAAAGAAAAGGAATTTGGAGGTAACAGGTATAAGTCGAAACACAAGAATCTAACCTGCAGATATTGCAAGAAGAAATGACACATCAAGACCGATTGTTACAGATTGAAGAACAAAAATAAACAAGAAGAGTATAAAAAAAAATCAAAGGAGGACTCCGTTGAAGTTGATATTACTGAAGATGTGATTTTATTGGCTACAAATGATATAAACAGGAGCATGGATGATTGGATTTTGGATTCGAATTGTTTCTATCATATGTCCTAATCGGGAGTGGTTCATCACTTATGAAGCTATTGATGATGGAATTGTTCTTATGGGGAACAACACCTCATGCAAGACTGTTAGGAAAGACACTATTCGGATTAAGATGCATGATGAAATCATTAGGACTTAGCCAGATGTTAGGCATGTTCCAGGTTTAAGGAAAAATATCATTTTTTTAGACACTCTTGACAGCATTGGGTGTAATTTTTTAAGTGAATGTGGAGTTCTTAGGGTTACAAAAACCTCTCTTGTGGTTATGAAATGAAAAACGATCGGCAGTTTGTATGTTTTGCAGGGTTCTACTGTTATCAGCTCGGTTGCAGTTGCATTGTCGATATCAGGAGTTAATACTACCAGATTATGACGTATGAGACTTGGTTAAATGAGTGAGTGTGGATTGACCGAGTTAAGTAAGAAGGGTCTTTTATGTGGACAGAGTAAAGGGAAAATTAGGATTCTGTAAGCATTGTATCTTTAGGAAGCAGAAAAGAGTCGGCTTCAGTACGGCAATGCATCAGACTAGAGTACTTTGGATTATATCCATTCAGATCTTTAGGGACCTTCTTAAGTTGCCTCGATGGGTGACAGTTTCAGATATTTGTTGACCTTCATTGATGACGACATCAGGAAGGTTTGGGTCTACTTTTTGAGACAATATAGATGAGGTATTTGTGACTTTCAAACAGTGAAAGTCTTTGATTGAGAAGCAGACTGAGAGGTTGATTACGAAGCTTAGAACTGATAATGGCCTTAAGTTTTGTAGAGGAGAATTTAATGAGTTCTGCAAGAAGGAGAGAATTGTTATACATCGTACAATCCCTTGCACGCCGCAACAGAATGGAGTGGCAGAACGTATGAACAGAACCCTATTTGAAAAAGCTCGTTGTATGATGTTCAATGCACGTTTAGGCAAGGAATACTAAGCAGAATCAGTGAATACGGCTTGTTACTTAGTGAATCGATCGTCATCTACTGCTATTAGTTGTAAAACTCCAGAGGATGTTTGGTCCGGTAAGCCTGCGGATTATTCTAATATTAGAATATTTAATTGCCCTGCATATGTGCATGCTAGTCAAGGGAAACATGAGCCGCAAACGAAAAAGTGCATATTCCTAGATTATGCATCGGGTGTTAAGGGTTTTAGGTTGTGGTGTCCTGATCCAAAATCTCCTAAAATTATTATTAGTCGTGATGTTATGTTTGATGAATGTACTATGTTCCACTAGAAACGGTCATCAGTTTTAGTTGTTGTTAAGGTGCACACTACAGGACATAATGTGGACTTAGAAATTCGTAATTCAGTTCTTCAGCAGGATAAGACTAGGGGAGTTCAGTAGCCAGATCCCGTTCAAGTAGATGATTTATGTTTAGAATTCATTAAATATGTTTAGATTACATACTAAAATGCCAAGTTATGTGTGAACATCATCCGACATGACATCCTAGTATTTTTTTACATATCCCCCATATATACCTATTTTCCATAATCCGACATGGATTTTGGTCGTCCAATATTTATCAGATATTTGATATTTAATACATTGGTAAAGAGATCTTAAGATTTATGGCTTGAGTGCAAACAAACAACAATAAAAACTTTATCCAAAATCATTAATGTTGTGCCAGATGAATTTTTTGTACCTGAATCAATAATGAGTGATAACCATCAAAACAATATTTGTACTTAGGAACTATGCCAAACACAAAACAAAATGCAAAGCAATGTTACATTATTCCAGAAACACTGCCAATGTTCAACTTGGGCCTTTAGAGAGTTTTCAATATAAAAAAAAGACCCCCCCCCCCATTGGTTCCGCGAAACCACCTTTAAAATAGCATAATTATGCGAAAACCACCTTTCATTTTTAATTTATGCATAAACCGCCTTTAAACTATTTTTTTGTTGAAATCAACCACCTCCTAATCAAAATTTTCACTGAAAAACCAAATATTACACTTGAAAACTCACATTTAAGGTACATGACTCGTTTTTTAGTGTTTAGATCTTGCTAGGATACAATTCACATACCTTAAACTTGGATTTTTTTAAAGCTAATTTTTTATTTTTTTTAGTGAAAATTTAACTAAGAGATGGTTGATTGCAACAAAAACCTACATTAACGGTGGTTTATGTATATATTGACAATGAAAGCGGGTTTTCATATAATTACCCTATTTTTAAGGTGGTTTCTAGGAAATAAACCAAAAAAAGAAATGAAAGGTTCCCAATCACACCACCCCACCCCAGCAGCAAACGCCTCATGTCTTTCTCCCTACATCAAACCTCTAAACCTCATTTCTTGATTTAATAACTCTCCTGTGAATTAAAGCTTGCTATAAGGCATATTTATGGCCAATAATCCTACAATGGTTGGATACGATCATCAGCATCAAACTTTTACTTGAAAATACCTACCGACTAGTCTAGCAAACAAAAGGAAGGGATGTAGTGACTTGATACAACTAATAAGAATCAAAATCGCAGTAGACTAATGAAACGCTAGAAGTATGCAATTGGGAATGACATATTAAGAACCTAACATTATCTATGATAACAACAACTACAACAAAATACCAAACTTTTGTGGTAATATATTGTCTATCATAACAAGTTCAAATCAACAAAAAGAAAAAGAAAAAAACCAAAAGATTCATATTATAATAAATGAGATGCTCAACAGCACGTCCACAACGGCAGAAGATATAGACACAACAAATATCATCTTTATTTCCGTAAATCACAAACTAAGCAATTCAACATAACCAGCACAAACAAGAGGAACAACAGCGACAACCACCACCACCACCAAACCACCCAAAGATGATGTATTCATCTTTCTCTCCTTACCAGAATGATTCTCATTTCTTGATTTACCTTGTTTTTCCCATGAATAAAAGCCTGTTATGAAGCCTATTATGTTTTTAATAACCCCATTATCAGCTGGAGACATACCTTGATCATTTGCATCAAACTATTGCTTGAAAAACTTGTGACTGCCTACTAACCATGTACACAGAAGAAAGATTTTACAAAATTGATCAATGATAAGTATGAAACCAGCAGTAGTCTAACGTGATGCTTGAAGTAATTAGCAAGCGGGAATGTCAATTTAACAACTTATTTTCTTTCATAATAAGTTCTAATCAATAAAAAGAAAAAACAAAGATTCATATTATAACAACAAATGATATACTCAACATCATGTTCACATGACAAAAGATGTGGACATAACAACTACATCTTTATTCCTTAAAATCACAAACTATGCAATTCAACTTACTCAACGCAAACGAGCTAAACAACAACAACAACAACAAGAACCAAACCACGAAGAGAGAGGTAACGAGGAAACATACCATTTCCGAACCTCAAAATCAAATCTTCCAACTCCATCAAGGCACAATCTTGAAAGCTTTCATCTTATCCACCCACGAGTTGAACGAGTTCATCGTGTTCCTGAACCCCAAGAACCCATGCTCCTTACTCTTATTCATACTATCTAAATGATCCACCTCCACTCCGAGCACCACATCAACAAACCACCAATGTCCAATCTCCCCTAACTTCGTCTCCACGAGCTCATTCTCCTTCACAATCTCCCCCCACACCTCCTCCTTCCCCTTCATCGCCTCCTCCAAAGAAAACCTCCCCTCTTCCCCCTCGTACCCGGCCCACTCCACCTCAAACGCCTCGGCAAGCGCTTTCCAAAGCTGCTTCCACTTGAAAACATCCCCGTTGCTGCAATTAAAAGCCTCGTTCTTCGCATACGGGTCCACCGCCGCCCAAATCTGATGCTCGGCGACCAAATCCGCGTCCGAAGCGTCGCTGAACCCATCCCAAACAACCCTGCTTCCCGGAAACCTCAGCTTCCCCTTCTCCTTCCTGCAGATCGCGGCGTAAACGCAGAGACTCTGCACAATGTTCATCGCGCTCGTGGTCGAGAACCCCAGGATGGTGGTCGGGCGGTGCACCGACCACGAGACCCTCCCATCCGTTTTCTCGACCTCCTCAAAGAGCACATCCTCTTGATGGTAGTAGAAATTGGGGGAGTCGAGGCGGGGGAGGTCCTCGTGGAACGGGGGCTCATGGGGCTTGACCTTGCCGAGGGATTCGAAGGAGCCGACGTAGTGTTTGCGGCCGGTCTGGAGGCAGATGTGCTGGAGGCCGGGGGCGGAGGGGATGACGGCGGCGAGGACGTTGCGGAGCATGGAGGAGTTGACGGAGATGTTGTCGGACTCGGAGCCGCGGTGGGCCAAGGCGGCGTAGAAGAGGTGGGTGACGTCGGAGAGGGGGGAGAGCTTGAAGAGGGCATCGTCGGGGTCGGAGACGTCGCACTGGACGTGGGTGACGGAGGGGGAGGGGGAGGGGGAGGGGAGGGGGCGGCGGGAGACGGCGTAGACCTTCCAGGGGCCGGCGGGGGTGTCGGGGAGGGGGAGGATGTCGAGGAGGCTGGTTCCGACGATGCCCGTGGCGCCGACCACAAGGGCGACGGAGGCGTACGAGGGGGGCTGGGGGGAGGTGAGGGCTGGGTCTAGGTTTCTCTTGGCGGCGCCGATTGCGCCCGCCCACCACCAGCTCATGGTTTGGGTTGTGGGGTGTGATGGTCCCACTCTTTCCTGGTGATGGTGTGATGGGAGATGGTGGTTATAAAATCACCTGGTTAGACTTATAATACACGTAACTTAGTCACGCCTTGGTGGTTAGGCTTATAAGGGCCTGTTTGTTTACTTTCCTCCACTTTCCAAAACCCACTTTCCTTCACTTTTTCACTTTCCTCCACTTTCCAAAACCCACTTTTCTTCACTTTCTCCACTTTCCTCCAATAATATTGTGACAACTCATCCCACCATATCTCATTTCATACTTTTAAAAATAAACAAAACACAAGAAATGAGTCACATCAATCAACTCATCTAACTCACTTTCCCCCACTTTTCTTCATTTTCTATCATCTTTAAAAATTACTCATATCATCCAATAATATGGTGACAACTCATCACATCTCATTAAAATTTCCTTCCATCACTTTCCTCCAAAAAAAATAAGGATTACAAAGGAAAAGTCACATCATCTCATCATCCAATAATATGGTGACAACTCATCTCATCTCATCTCATCTCATCTATTTTCCCCCACCTTTAAGAATGAACCAAACACAAGAAAAAAATCAAAACAAGGAAAGTGGAGGAAAACATCAAAAATTACTCACATCAACCAATAATATAGTGACAGCTCATACTTTCCCCCACTTTCTTTTATAGCTTTGACGAACCAAACCTCTGAAAGTGGAGGAAAACATCAAAAATTATTTTCCTTTCCCCCACTTTCCCCCACTTTCTGCATTTTTTTGCGAAACAAACAGGCCCTAATACACTAACTAAGGGCAAGGTAGCAAGCTATGAAGAGAGCTCTCAAGGCTGACGTGGTCGTGGAAAACAGCAGCCCCCTCTAGCAACCTCCTAGTCGCTTCCAAGCTCCGCTCCTTAGGCTGACGTGGTTTTGAGGAACTTCTGAGCTCCCAAGCGCTCCACAAATTTGTGGAGCACTTGGGAGCTCCTAACTGGGGAAGAATTTAACACCCCCCCCCCCCCCCCACCCCACAAGTTCACAATTGCAGAGCTAAAAAAATAGTAAAATCTGCCCAAAATTGAAGCCAAAAATCCAACTTTTTGTGTGGTTGGACCCTCTCCGAGAGATGAAGAGGCCTAGACTGGATTCGACGGCGGAGGTTGCGAGAGAGGGTTTGATTCGACAACGGGTTTGATTCGACGGGAGATGAAGAGGCCTGGACTGGATTCGAATGAAGATGAAGAGGTCTGGATAGCTCGGTTGGGGAGATGAAGAGGCATGGGTTTGGGGCGATGGAGATGAAGAGGTCTGGGTTTGGGGCGACGAAGATGAAGATAATGAAGATTTGGGGCGACGAAGTTGAAGAGCCTTGGATAGCTCGGTTGGGGAGATGAAGAGGCCTGAGTTTTTTTTAATTGGCTACACAAGATTCCGTAAATGAAATATAAATGAGCCTAAAGAGTTGAAAAATGACCGTTGAGTGAAAATGAAATTTTCTTGCCGTTGAGTTAGGAAAATGAACGTTACAAATGAGCCGTTAGAGTTGAAAAATAATGTCGTTGAACAGTAAAAAAACTCTATAAATTCATAATTCACTACACAAATCATTCCACATAACTCTCTCATAAAAAAAACTCTATATTTTCCTATCAAATTACAAATCTCATGGATCCCTCCCAAAACAACTACTATTCGCAACTCCTTACCGGTGAAGGATCGACCTTATACTCGTCGTTCTATACAGAAGTCGTAGAAGAATGTCATCCCATCGAGTTCTCGCAATCCGCAACACAACAAGTGTCACCCCAAGAAACACCGACCACAAAGAAGAAGAAGGCTTACACACGGTCTGAAAATTGGACTGTCCACGAGGATAAGTTTCTTGTGTCTGCTTGGCTGAACACAAGCCAAGACGCCATCCAAGGTACGGAGCAACACAAAGATAAGTTTTGGCACAGAGCTAACGACTACTTTATCCAATACTCCACCGATCCAATGAGCCGCACACCAAACCAAATGATGCACAGTTAGTCAACGATTCAACTGTCTGTCAACAAAACAAGTTCTGCGATTGCGTTGCTCAGATTGAAGGAAGATAATGATCTGGTACGGGAATTATTGACCAGGTAAATATTTAACTTATATGTTTTTACGTAAATATTTAACTTATATGTTTGATTATTCTAAATTTAACTCTTGTGTAGACTACAGAAGTAAAAGAATTATACCAATCTCTTTATGGTAAGCCATTCGTGTTTGACCATTGCTGGGTTAAGTTTGCGTCATCATCAAAAGTGGATCCAACAAACGAAAACTTACAATAAGATTCGATCATAGCCGAGAAGAACCACAAACTCTGATTCCTCACCAAACAATTCCATGCCAGCGACCCCCATCGAGTTGAACACTGACTCTGATGATATTATAGCAAGGCCTGAAGGGAGGAAAGTGGCAAAGCTCAAGAGGAAACAAAATGTGAAAAACTCTGAGTCTGCTAAGTCCATCATGGGAGAGGCTTTCGCGTAAATGAAGCAAACCACCAATTAAAAAATAGAGCTAAAACAGAAGAAACAAGATGATGATATCATGAAGATGGATCTCTCAACACTCAAATCAGTTCAACGACAATACTTTGAAATGCGTCAGGCTGAGATATTGGAGAGGTGGGTGTCTAAGGGTTCTTCATAATTAGCATATATTGTACTCACATCGCATCCTCATTAGTTCTTCCTAATTATCAAATATTATCTTATAATTAATTTTATGATTGTACTTGAAAACGAAAATTTTAGCATTGAATGAAAACAACTACTTTATTGAAAATAAAAATGGAGTAGTACAACAACCTAAACTCCTTTTCTGAAATTACATTAGACATAAAGAAACTTAATCATCGGCGATGGATCCCTTGAGCTGCCACAGATGCTCGATCAAATCATTTTTTAGTGATTTGTGTGTTTGCGTGTTCCTGATCCGATGATGATTTTGGATGAACTCAGTTAGAGGTATCGTCTGCACATGAGAAGGTTCAACGACTGGTACCGAATCAGTAAAGCTGAAGTTATTATCCAATTGACAATCTCGTTCATCTTCAACGATCATGTTATGCATTATGATGCAAGCTGTTATGATGTCTTTCAGCACACAAGGTTGCCAGAAACGTCCTGGTCCACGAACAATCGCAAATCGAGCTTGCAACATGCCAAAAGCTCGCTCAACATCTTTTCTTGCACTTTCTTGTTATTGAGCAAAGTACTTATGCTTGTTTCCTCGAGGTGCTGGAATAGTCTTCACTAATGTGGACCACTTTGGGTAAATCCTGTGGGCGAGATAGTATCCCATATTGTACTCGTGGCCATTGACAGTATAGTTGCACGGTGAAGCTCTTCCCTCCGCAAGTTGTGCAAAAATCGGTGAACGATGTAGAACATTAAGGTCATTGTGAGACCCCGGCAGTCCATAGAAGGCATGCCATATCCAAAGATCTTTGCTAGCTACGGCCTCCAAAATAATTATAGGTTCATGAAAATGCCCAGTATACATATCTTGCCAGGCAGTTGGACAGTTCTTACATGTCCAGTGCATGCAGTCGATGCTCCCAAGCATACCAGGAAAACCTCGTTGTGAACCTTCCTCGAGCAGGCGTGCAACGTCTTCATTAGTCGGTAAACGAAGGTATTCCTCTCCAAAGATGTTGATAATCGATCAAACGAACCTCTTCACACTCTCAAGCGACGTACTTTTGCCGATCCAAACGTAGTCGTCAACGGAGTCAGCGAATGCTCCATATGCGAGCATCCGCATAGCTGCAGTAATCTTTTGAAGACTAGATAGTCCTAACTGTCCAGCACCATTCCTCTTTTGGACGAAGTACTTGTCATGTTTCACGACTGCGTCATGGATTCGAAGGAATAACGAACGCGTCATTCTGAATCTTTGACGAAAATAATAAAGAGGATAGGTTGGTACGTTAGCAAAATAATCATGGAGCAACCGATTGTGACCTTCCAGTCGGTTTCGATAGAGCACGATACGTCTTTTGTGTTGAACTGAAGTTGAACATTTCTCTTGTTCTTCTTCCTCAACGACAGCAGCTCCCATAAGAAAGAACGTCTTCATCATTTCATCATCGCTAGAGCTAGATGAGCTAGACATTTTGTTCTGGGAGATGATGGGTTGAGGAGTGAAGCCATCGAATTTTATAGGAATCAGTCGGTTGACGGTCAAAGTTTACGATACTTCAAACTTCGTGCCCCACCTCGAAGACCGCGGGTTACCTCGAAGACAGTGTGCGTTCCCTCAAAGACCGTAGGTTACCTCGAAGACCGTAGGTTACCTTGAAGACCGTGTACGTTCCCTCGTAGACCGTAGGTTACCTCGAAGACCGTGTGCGCTCCCTCGAAGGCCGTATCCAACAGTTAGAAATAAAATACAAGAGGTTTAAATATAATTAAAAGTAATTGGTAAAATATTAAAATAGAAGAGGTTTTTTTTAATATTATTGGAGCTCCTAACTAGGAGCTTGTTGGAGCTCCATAAAAGAAGGAGGGCCTCCCAAGGCTTATTTTTTAATTTTTTTATTCTAAAATGCTTGAGAGCTCTTGAGAGCTTGCTGACTAGGACTCCCAACTGGGAGCTTGATGCACTTGCTCTAAGGGCTTGTTTGTTTGCGCGGAAGTAATTATGATGTAGCTAAAGTAAAAGAAGTAGATGCTACTTATGTTACTTCCAAGCAAAAAAATATGTTTGGTTCTCTGAAAAACTTAGTTCCAATACTTGCTTAAACGCTTATGTGGCGCCTACGTGTCATCCATAATTCCAAAAAGTCTTTCCAATCCTCAATACTCAGAAATAATTTGTAAGTAGTTGAAATGCATATTAATTAGGAAATAAATAATTTTTTATTAATATTTCCTTTATTAGTTATTTCTAACAACTTCCTAATTTTTTATTAATATTTCCTTTGTTTCTCATCTACACTATTAATATGCATACTAATTATTGTTCTCGTCTACACTATTTATTTCTTCTCGTATACATGATGTAAAAACTATTTATTGTTTCTCATACAGTACAGTATCGATCATTTCATATCTACTTTATTGTTTCTGATGAAAATGTTCATTTCTCGTTAAAACTATATGTAAAAACTATATGAAATGTTCATTTCATTCCTGATGAAATGTTCATTTCCAATTTTCATTTCTTTAACTATTTATTGTTTCTCGTCTACACTATTAATAACAATCACTATTTATTGTTTCTCGTCTACACTAGTAATTATATTTTTAATTACTTTCTAGTAATATTTCCAAATATTATCCAAACAAAAAAAGTAAATGAAGAGGAAGAAATTCTACTTCCATTAATTCTAAAAAAATATGAAATAAACAAAAAAAATGCTATTTCACTACTTCCTACTTCATAGTTTTGAAAGTTACTTCTATAATCTACTTTTTACTTTCAATACTTCCATTATCCGAACGGGCCCTAACTTAGTCACACTCACATGGAAAATCACATTTATTAGCGTCGATATTAACAATCAATACTGTTCATTATGATCTATGCGTCCAAAACTTTATGGAGATAAAAAAAATATCACATAGATAATATATTTTCTAGTTTAGACATCCAATGGACTAGAAATGAACGGTCTGTAATGGTCTAAAATGCCCGCTATTTTGAGTTACTTGAATTATAGGATAGAAAATCTCAAGCCACATGATACTTGATCTACACTCATTTGCCGACATGTAGATAATAATGAACGGTGTTGATTGTTAATATCGACGCTCAAACATATGCTTTTATAGGTGAGTGTAACTAAGTTAGTTACACCATAGGTCTAAAATGCACGATAT
>BQKN01000505.1:46037-64149 GCA_022839385.1 Asparagus kiusianus | reverse complement strand
AAAAAGCCCCAACCCCTCCTCCTCCATCAAGCCCCAAAGTCGGTGCTCCCCTAAATTCTGGCAACTCCGACGACTTCACCAACTCCGCCTCCCTCCCAACGTCACCCCCTGAGATCCCTCCGTCCCTTCCTCCTCTGCCAACGTCACCCCCCTAAATTAGAGCCACAAAATCGGAGCTCCCCCAAATTTCGACTACGAAATCTGAGACCATCGCGAGATCCCTCCTCCCTTCCTCCTTTGCCACGACTACGAAATCTAAGACCACCGACATCCCCCAACTCATCCGTCTCCTGAGCCCTGGCAGCATCTACCACCTCCCGCACTGACTGAAACCTCCGAGATACTATATATCGACGCAACCCTGGACAAAGTCCCATCAGGAACATCTGAGCCTGTCGCTCCTCTTTGTGCCACATGCCAGTGAATCTAAGCAATGACATGAACTTACTCTCGAAGTCCATAACAGACATATCTCCCTACTCTAACCGAGCTAGCTCTAACTCTTTTTCGGCTTTCGCTGCAGCCGAAACATACTACTTATCAAACAGATATATAAAGGTCTTCCACGAAACCGTCATACTCTGCTCTGGGGTGAAACAAAGTCGATATTATCCTCCCGCATCACCCTTGAGGTTGAAAGCCGCTAGCCTCTATTTTTGTACCGAATTAACATTTAGCATATCCAAGATGTTGCTCACATCCTCTTTCCACTTGTGTGCAGCAATTGAATCTGTTGAACCGTGGAACTCTAATGCTTTCAACTTTTGATACCTCTCAACTAAACGAAGCCAAGCCTCCTGATCAGCTACTCTGTCATCAACTGGTAGTGTCGGTGGGACCACTGGTGCCCTCTCTGGTATTTCCTTCCGAATAGATGACTCCTGAACGAGTGCCTCTTCATGAACGAAAGTCTCTAGACGAACCTGGGCTGCTAACTGCTCCTCAATAGCCGCCATACAAGCTGCCAATGGTGCTATGAGATCCACTAAGTACTATGGAGCCTGCTGTGGCTCGGGCTCCCTATCTTCCTGCTCAACTCCCTGAGCACGAGAAACTCGGCGTCCACGACCTCTTCCTGACATCTATAATTCCATAGTAAAGATTATTACGCAGTATATAGGATCTCAAGCATGAAGCATATAACATATACCAATAAGTAAATCGTATCACATATATCTCATATCATGCTTTATTAGTCAAGAAAATAGTTCATAATAAAAAAATTTAGATTTTCCGCATACATATATAATACGCCCTCACTCATACTAGGGATTCCTAGCGGACTGTATACATGATCCCTAGGAAACTCTATCCTAACTCCACAATATGACACATGAATGATCCTAAGGATATTAGAACTAGAGCCCTGATACCAACTGTGACGCCCCAGGGTTCACACAAGGCTGCAGTCCCAGGTGAAACCTAGATTGTCAAACCTGCCAAGCACCAAACACCATGCTACAACATGTTTCACCATCATAATCATTATCTCTCTAGTGAAAACAATAAATAGATGAAGGTACAGATAGGTAAATAATCAAAATCAAACAACACTGAATATATACACAGAAGAAGCATAAGAAATATTAATAATGAGCCCAACTGAAATGAAGTAGATATATCTCTGAGTCTGAACTGAATCTCAAATATAATGAGTCAAATAAACAAAGTCTTACAATAGCTCTCAACTCTATGAAACAAAATACCAATCTAGAGTCTGAAAAATATTCAACTACATGTGGAGTTCTGCAATAACTACGAAATATAATAAATAGCTAAAAGGACAACTAAAATGTCTCATCAACCTGCGACTCTCCGTGCACCAGACTCGCTGCCTGAAAAGGGGGAAAAACAATGAGCGTCAAAGCGCTAGCGAGATCATCACTACCTCTCCCCAGGGAAAGGGGTAGGAGCATATAGAAAAATAGAGTTAGTACATACATATATCAAATCATTCATATAACTCTCTATGAATGAAAAACAAATAATCAATGATAAATACCCCAATCTCCAATATAAAGAATAATCATCTCATCTCGAACTACGTTTGAGTGACCTGCTCTTAATATAAGAGGATATCAACAATTTCTAAAACAAATATATATGCCGTTCATAAAGGGTGTATCAAAATCTCAAAGAAAATACCCTACTCGCGGGCAATCTATCATGAAAGTAAAGCTTACAACTGATCAATTATTTATGTGTGCATCATCTTGTGCTATAGCGATACTTTTGTAATGCTCGTTACTCAATCGCTCTGCGGAAATAGGGTTTATTATTCTCCTATTCCGGATACATGTAACAACGATACTATTGTAATACTGTTACTCAATCGTTCTGCGAAAAATAGGTTTTATCCTCCTATTTCCGGATATGGGTTTAGAAATCCGAAACCAACTCAAAACAAGAGAAGAAAATAATCTGCAGGTTTCGCTCATTGTTTTCCCCCCTTTTCAGGCAGCGAGTCCGGTGCACAGAGAGTCGCAGGTTGATGAGACATTTTAGTTGTCCGTTTAGCTATTTATTATATTTCGTAGTTATTGCAGAACTCCACATGTAGTTGAATATTTTTCAGACTCTAGATTGGTATTTTATTTCATAGAGTTGAGAGCTATTGTAAGACTTTGTTTATTTGACTCATTGTATTTGAGATTCAGTTCAGACTCAGAGATATATCTACTCCATTCCAGTTAGGCTCATTATTAATATTTCTTATGCTTCTTCTGTGTATATTTTCAGTGTTGCTTGATTTTGATTGTTTACCTATCTGTACCTAGGTCTCTGTCCTACACGCGATCGACCGTGGCGGTGGACCGGACTGCGGTCGATCGCGGCGGTGGACCAGACTACGATCAACCACGGCGGTCGACCGGATTGCGGTCGATCGTGGTGGTCGACCGTGACGTTCGACCGGATTGGAATTTTCCAGCTTTGCATATGTTTGGCTATTTGTGCATGTTTCGACTCTTCTCTCTCTTATGGTATGAACTCGTTCATACTCAAAATACATGGTATTACTCTCATATACCATTTAATGATAGTTATCATACTAAATATACACATATCATAATTAATCACATATTAATTATATTATTCATAAATTATCGGGGTTTTACAGTCATAGTATCTCCGGGATCTATTGTGACATAGCCCTGTATGAGAGGGGGCAATTAGATTCTTGGGACAATGCCTAGCACGCTTTAATCATCAGGCCATATTCTAAACTTTGTTTAATTTTATTAAATATCTATTTTGAATCATTATCTAAATCTCGATTTCAATTAACTGTTAAAACTACATTTCATGCTAATTATAGTCTAAACAGCATATTATTTCTAACAATCCAAGAATCTAATTGCGCTGTTTAGAATAGTATCATGATTAGTATTCTGTTTCTTATGATAATGCTGCCTACATTTCATAAAAATGACATGTTATACTGCTTGATGATTTTGTTGATTGAATGCTTCAATTATGTCTGTTGCATTATAATAACAAAACTATTTATTCATCATCAGATTATGGCTACAAGTGAAATCCTATCAGCTAAACCAGAGAAGTTCGATGGGAATAATTTTCGTCGTTGGCAAAACCAAATAAGATTTTGGTTAACGACCATAAATCTGATAACAACCATAGAACCTGATAACCTATCTTCCTCTAGACCAATCACTAGGCAAGCTTCCACTGTAGATTCTATTCCTATCCCGAGAACACCTCAAGAGATAGAATACTACTGCCTGCACATAATCTTAGGAGCCTTATCTGATAGATTATACGACATCTATTACTCTATCACTAATGCTAAAGTTCTGTGGGAAACACTAGAGAAGAAGTATGGTTTAGATG
This sequence comes from Asparagus kiusianus, assembly GCA_022839385.1. NCBI lineage: Eukaryota > Viridiplantae > Streptophyta > Magnoliopsida > Asparagales > Asparagaceae > Asparagus > Asparagus kiusianus. Next base: position 60,300 of record BQKN01000505.1, on the reverse strand, counting down.
ATACAAGAATTAAAAGATTTAAAGCCTCTGATTTTAACAAATTTAAAATGATAGATTCCAAACTAATGAATGAGCAAATTCATGAATTCAAACACATAGTTTATCAACTAAAAATGAATGGATCTATCTTAGATGAAATATTTCAGATAGCATGTCTTATAAATAAACTTCCTAAAACCTGGTCAGATTTTGCTAAAAACCTTAGCCATACCCAAGGAGATCTTACCCTTGATCAAGTTTTGAATGCCATTAGAATCGAAGAGCAACATAGACTTAAGGAGAAAATATAATAGAATCTGAACCCAAAGTAAACATTGTAGAATCCAAACCCTTTCCCAAACACAAGAAGCATCTCTTCCACCAAAATTAAAATAAAAGGTTTAAGAAGAAATCCTATCATCATAATAAGAACCCAGTCCACTTTCAAAGGAAGGAATGAGCTGAACATTAAGCATGCTTCATTTGTGGACGAACCAACCACCTCGCTAAGGACTGTTTTTACAAGAAAACCGAACACCCAAACCTAGGAAGGGAGGACCTCCACCAAATAAGACCAAAGTAAACATGATGACTTCCAGTTCAGCTGAGACTGCTTTCAGGTTTGTTCTCTTCACCCCTAAAGTAAACATGACCTTTCAAGAAAATGATTGGTGGATTAACACTGGGGCTAACATTCATGTCTGTTCTAATCAATCTCTGTTTTCCACTTATCATGTCTCAAGTAGAGGAACTGTGACCATGGGAAATAATGATGTGGCTCCTGTACTTGGAATAAGTCGTATCAACCTAAAGCTGACTCGGATAAGACATTGATCCTGCAGGATGTCCCTCATGTACCAAACATTAGGAGAAACTTGATTAGCGGATCTTTGTTAGTGCAACAATGCTATAAACTTGTTTTTGAATCAAATAAAGTTGTAATAACTAAGGGATTGAATTTCATTAGAAAATGACTTTTATGTGACGGTCTTTTAAAATTGAATGTTAAGAATTCTACTCTTGCATCTCTAATAGCTTTGAATATTGAACCTTCTATCACTTGGTATCAAAGATTAGGACTCATGAATTATCATTAAATTAAAAGATTTATGTATCTCAATATAATTCTAAAGTTTAATATAAAAGATAATGAAAAATGTGAAATATGTATAGAAGCTAAACTTCCTAAGAAACCCTTTAAAACTATTGATAGAGATTCTGAGATATTACAACTCATCCATAGTGACATCTGTGATTCTGGAAGAACATCTAGAGGAGGTAATAAATACTTTGTAAGTTTTATAGACGATTGTTCTAAATATTATTATCTTTACTTAATTAAGACCAAAGATGAAGTGATAAACAAATTCAAAATATATAAAGACGAAGTTGAAAATCAATTGGCTAGGAAAATTAAAATATTTAGATCAGATAGAGGTGGTGAGTACACTTCTAATGAACTAAAATAATTTTGTGAAGAGAATGGAATCATTCATGAAATAACTGCTCCATATACACCTCAGTCTAATGGAGTAGTTGAAAGAAAGAATAGAACACTAATGGACATGGTAAACTCAATGTTAATTAATTTTGGTGTGCGAGAGAACCTGTGGGGAGAAGCTCTCATGACTGCTTGCCATATACTGAATAGAATTCCATTCAAGAATTCTAAAAAACCCCTTACACAATTTTGAAAAAATATAAACCCTAATTTAGATCACCTGAAAGTGTGAGGGTGCTTAGCAAATGTTAAGATACCTAAGAATAAGAGAAAGAACATAGGCCCTAAGACTGTAGATGGAATCTTTATTGGTTATACTTCTGATAGTAATACAAACAGATTTTAATAATCAACTCTGATATTAATGAGATAGCCAATAACACTATTGTTGAAGATAGGGATGCTCATTACTTTGAAAATATTTTTCCCTACAAAACCAGAGTAAGTAACTCAGACTCTAACTCTAACAATTCAGATCCTAGTTCTAATCCTATTTCTAACCTAGGTGAAACTAGCTCTTGTCAAAACAGACCACTAGAAACTCTAGAGGAACCCAGGAGAAGTAAGAGAACTAGAATAGAAAAGGTCAATGAAGATTTCTATGCATTACTTGTAGAAGACTCTCCAATCACATTTGAGGATGCAATGAAATCAATGGATGCTCTATTTTGGAAGGAAGCTATTAATAATGAGATTCAATCTATAGTTCAAAACCAGACTTGGGAACTCACTGATCTTCCTCCATGCTGCAAAACTATAGGATATAAATGGGTATTTAAGAAGAAACTTAGACCAGATGGAACAATAAATAAGTATAAAGTCAGACTAGTAGCTAAAGGATATACCCAAAAATCTGGTATTGATTATTTTGATGTCTACTCTCCAGTAGCTAGGATTACTACCATTAGAGTCCTTATAGCTCTAGCATCCATTCACAAACTAATAATACATCAAATGGATGTTAAAACTATATTTTTAAATGGAGACTTAGATGAAGAAATTTATATGGATCAACCCGATGGATTTGTTGCTTCTAGACAATAGAAGAAAGTATGCAAGCTTATTAGATCATTATATGGTCTCAAGCAAGCTCCAAAGTAATGACACATGAAATTTGATGAAATTATACTATCTTATGGATTTGTAATTAATCAAACAGATGAGTGTGTATATCATAAAATAGATAATAACAACAAAATTGTGATATTATGTTTATATGTTGATGATATTCTTATTTTTGGTTCTGACATACAAACCATAAATAATATCAAACACTTTTTATTACAAAATTATGACATGAAAGTTTTAGGTTAAGCTGACCTAATTCTTAATTAACACTAAAATCTTGAAGAATGAGAATGGATATGTACTATCACAATCACATTACATAGAGAAAATCCTTAAGAACTTTTATGATCCAATCTGTCAACATTTTTCTACTCCATATGATCCTAATGTGCATCTAAAGAAAAATACAGGTTACCTCAATTACAAAGAGAATATGCACAAATAATTGGATCATTAGGATTTGTGACAAACTACACTAGACCTGATATTACATATACAGTAAATAGACTTAGTAGATATATATCAAATCCTGATAAGAGTCATTAGGACGCTCTAGAAAGAATTCTGAGATACCTAAAGGAGCTATGAATTATGCTTTGCATTATAAAGGTTATCCATCTGTACTAGAAGGTTACTAGATGCAAATTGGATTAGTGACTCAGTAGATGTAAAATCCACCACTGGATTTGTGTTCCTTTTAGAAGGAGAACTGTAATGGCTAGAAGTACAATGGAATAAAAAATGATAGCCCTTGATACTACTAGTATAGAAGCTGAATGGTTGAACGATTTACTAACTGAAATTCTATTAATGCAAAAACCATTACCGGTTATCTCTATTCATTGTGATTGCAGGTCAGCGATTGACAAATGTCATCAAGAGAATGCAAATGTGAAAATGGATTGACACTTGAAAGTGCGACATAAATCTTTGAGATGTAAGATGAAAAATCATATAATAGCCTTAGAATTTATAAGATCAGACAAAAATCTTGCAGATCACTTAATTAAAGGCTTATATAAGGCAGTGATCCTAGAATCATCGAGGGGGATGGGGTTAAGCCCATAAAAAAATCACTGCAGTGGCAACCCAACCTCGCAGAGGTTCAATGGGTAGAAACAACGGGACGAGTGATTAATTGTGAGGAGTATTGAATTTATTTGCTCTCATCCCTAGGATGATCAGTGCTAATAAAAAGCAAGTGAAAGGTTGAGTTTAACTCTTAATGAATCCAAGACCCATGAGGCAAGATGTTTACTTGCTCGCATTCTTATTAGGATTTACCTATATGTGTGTAATTGTGAGGCCACGACTATGGGATCAGGGCTGCTCCCTAGTAACACACATGAAAGATACCTACACAAGGCCGATAATAGCACAACCCGTTTAGAATTCTCCAAAACTGTACTATGTGTGCTTTCTGTAGAAATCCGATAAATGGGACTGGTTCAAGGCGTAGTCCACTAAGCTCTCACGGATCTATACAACTGTCACTAAGTGAAGGTTCAAACCGAAAGATACCTCCACCTATTACATAGTATAAGGGAACCAACAATCTAGTTTTTAAAGTTATTCTTTTACTCTTATTTCTGAGTTATTCTAAGTTTTATGTTATGTAGGGATTGTTGGAGTTATAACTTAAAACTTGATTTTGGAGTGGGGAAGTTTAGTCTCATATTGGATAGGAGATGAGAATGAGGGTTGTTTGTAAGCATTCCCTTTCTCTGCTATACCTAGGAAATATGGGTTATGCTCCACACCACACACGCGCACACCAAACCGAACCGGGCCGTGCAGGGCTCGGGTCGGGAGGCGCGCGCCCACGACCTGCGAACACGAATGTAGCTCCGGATTGAGGGGCTCGTAACCTGCTACATTTTTATTTTTTCAAATTAGAATAATTAAAACGTGTTAAACATTTACCTGTAAGATTTGTGGATCTAAACGAATGCGGGATTGGTGAATCTAAACGGGTGCGAGATTGGTGGATCTAAACGGACGCGAGATTTGTGGATCTAAACGGGTGGTAATTGTGGATTTAAACGGCGGTTTTCAACGGGTGGTAATTGTGGATTTAAACGGCGGTTTTCAACCTATAAAATGACCTATAGCTGCAAGGGTTTTAAACTCAGTGAATAACAGATCTTCTCATGTTCTTCTTTTTGAAATATTTCTTCTTGTTGTTATATTTTCGCTAGTTCCCTGGAAGTCTTGAAGAATTCGCAAAGCCTTCTTGAAGCTCGTGCCGACGAGAAGGAGGTCGTCTGATCGAGGGTCGTAGTATCTCTGAGATCTATTGTCGCGTCGGCGTAGCCCTATATGAGAGGGGCCAATTAGATTATTAGGACAGTGCCTAGCACGCTTCGATCATCAGGCTATATTCTAAACTTTGTTTAATCTTATTAATTATCTATTTTGAATCATTATCTAAATTTGTTATTTTTTCGATTTTACTTAACTGTTAAAACTGAATTTCGTGCTAATTACAATCTAAACAGCACATTATTTCTAACAAATCTGTGGGTTTCTAAATAAATACCGTGTTGTCTTTTGTGTTGGGGATTGTTTGGGATGGGATTGAATGCGTGTTAAGATTGGCTTGCATGATTAAAAGTAGATCTGAATCTTGTCATGACTCACACAGACAGGCAAGCTGTAATACTTGGCAGCAGGTCAGCAAGCCAATACTTAATATGGTAAACATTAACTAAGCCCCCAAAACAATTTGACTCGTATTACGATATCCCTAAAAGGGTCAGAAACTCTGTTCAACCCCCGAAACTTGTGCATTTCTTAAATCTATTTTCAAACATTTCTATTTTGCAGTCAGAAATTATTATCTCATAATGAGCCGAACTTTTTCATAGTTCAGTGAAATTTACCCCGCTTATTGCAAACGGGACGCAAGTGTCGGAGTTGACGTAAAAACATTTTCTAAACTATGATTGACTTGAGAGAAATATATCTGAGGAATTGTTTTAAGATATTAGCTGACTTAAATGTAGTTTTTTCCCCGCCATCCTTTGTTTTTCAAATCATAAATACTTAAGTCCTGAAATACACGAAGATATGATTTAAACAAGTCTCTGAAATATTATAAAAGGTATAAAATATATAGTCCTCTCGCGTTATAATCTAATACGTACTAGCATTTTTGCACGTGTATGAGAATTTAAACTTTTTATTTTTTTTCACCATGTACCTCTTTCGTTTCAATTTAAGTGCTGGCTTTATCAATTTATTACATCTTAATTATATTAATATTATCTTTGTAAAGTTTAATTATTTTATTTCCAACACGACAACTTGATAAATAAGACTTTTTGACACTTTACTCCTACTATCCCTTATATTTTATTTATACTAGTTCGGTTCCATGAGCATTGCACATGGTCAAGTGTCACGGTCATAATTTTGTATAGATATTTTTACTGTAAAGTTGTATACAACTTAGAAACTGTAATAAATAGCTACATAGTTTACCTCTCTGGTGACAATAAAATCAACACCAACAAAATCAAAACAATCCAAAAGTAACAAAGGACTTTATTGACCCCAAATTTCATTTTGTATCTCTCACATGCTTCTTCATTGACCTGAAAAGCAACAAATTTGTTAGCAATATGAAAGAAAAATAACCAATTCAGTTAAACAGAAAAAGAAGCTTAGAGAACCTGGAAAGGCATTGAATGTTGAGGTATGTATAGTTTTATTAAAAACTTAATAAGATATGATTTTTACTAATTGGTTGTGGAGAAGACTAACATATTATAATTTCATTATGAATAATACCAAAAGTCAATCTTGAATAATAAACTAAAGGGAAAATTGCTTGGAGGAACCAAAACTAAAATATACATTCGATCATCTGGATCCTTAACTTATCATGTTTTCTCTATAAGCTTATAATCTTTCTCTACAGATTTTCTCTATCTGAAGTTTATAACGAAACAAAGCTTCTCTTCTCTGCAATTAAATGCCAAATTACTAACTAAAACAAATAATTCAAGCTTATTAAAACAAATAATTCAAGCTTACTTCCTCAACAAAGCATTATCTAAAGCTTAGTGCATTCTCCAAAGAATTTTATAATCGGAAATGTGACACTTTTAAAATAGCTTAATTATCTATGAATCATAATTTTAGAAAAAAAGTTAAACATTATCAAACTAGTTCACTAGTAGAAAAACGACCAAACTAGACGGAAATTTCCGTCTAGGTTGGTCTATAATCCGTCTAGGTTGATTTTTCTAGACGGAAATCCGTCTAGATAGATTGGTTTATTCTGTTTCCGTCTAGTTTGGATCAAACTAGACGGACTTCCGTCTATATTGTCAACCTAGACGGAAAACAACCTAGACGGAATTAAGATTTCCGTCTAGGTTGTCTACCTAGACGGATGTCCGTCTAGTTTGATTATTACAACCTAGACGGAATTTCCGTCTAGTTTGGTCCAGTATAGACGGAAGTCCGTCTAGGTTGCTATTTTTCCAGCAAAAAAAATATATTACAGTTTGTATTTCCCTGTACAATTACACCAATACATTACATACAATAAATACTGTATATATGAATACATCCAACCATCCAAATATAATCAAGATTTTAGACAATTCCATTCAAACCCAAAAATATTCAAATCCAACATAATGCACAGATCCAGCCAATAATATAATCAATTCCAGCATAATAAACAAATCCAACTATCTACTTCAAAATATGCATCAACCAAGACCGTCTAATATATACATCCAACACGCATATAAGTATTGTTATAACAGATAAATGTTCATTGCATTAAAAATATACAAAAAACCTCATGAACCTCATCGGTCGTCGTCGTCGGCAGTATCTCTATCCCGGTGACGAGAACGTGTGCTGCTCCCTCCAATATCTCCACTCTGAATGGTCAATTGAATAATCATTAAAGGGTGTTTAATACATATTAAATATAAATGAATTTATTATTTTAAGAAAAAAATCTCATTACCTGAGTGCTGCTCTGACCAGCACCGGAATTATCGCCAAGCGAGCTTATAATCCGTATAACACCACCAAACGCGCTATGAGGAATCGCACCGCTTAAATATTGCATGACATACCCCAGGAGATCATCCATCGAGTTCGCCGTCAGCGCAACTTTTGTCATCTCATTAGTCACCTGGATATGTAGCTCCTGGTCAATCTTGTCAAGCAAATATGCAGAGATACGTGCGACAAATGGCATAGCCTGGAACCGAGGCGGGGCTGCTCCCATGGATGTAAATGGTGTGGAGGAGGATGCTGTGGATGACCTCATGCTTACGCCGGGTGAAGCTCCAACACCATGCAGAGGATATCTCCCTCTCCTATGTTTAGGGAGAAATAAATATTAAATTTTAATCTCGAATTCAATAATGATAAAAAAATATAAATAGGAACGTAGTATTCAAATAATCTCAAATTTTCTACATCCATACCTATTATGACCCATCAAATTCTGTGTGAGAGTAATGTTGTCCTCTGCAGAAAGCATGTGAGGGTCCGGCTCAGATTGTTCCTCCTGCTGCGACATATACACAGTTGCAGCCTTCTTGGATGCAGCCTCGAATCCCTCCTAAAGCACAAATATATAATTATTTCATGGTAAAGACAATGTTATTTGTGTTCTCATTTCCTCATAATATTAACAAAATAGAGTTAATAATACTACTCAAAATATGTATAACTCTCACCACCAAATCGAGATTTGCCTTGATTTTATCTCGATTCTTCTCATCACCCCTATATCTATCACGGAAAATGCCATACGCCGCTTTCGCCCTCAAGTGTATTGGCATTAATGATTTTCCCTGTCATATTATATATATTATCACACTCATAATCATACTAATCATTAAATTCATCAAAACTTTAGATGGAAATCTACCGTATCCTGACAATAAACATCCTCCAGATTGGCATAGGAGTGTGAGCCCAAGTGGTGGTCATGCAGCTTCTTTCTTCTATTTTTTGCTCCCTTCGTGGATTTATTCTTTTTAAAAAAAAATTAGCAAATATGCAATAAATTAATATCTTAAAAGTATAAAGTAATTTTTATGAAACTAACCTTGGAGGCATCGCTGTCCCAATACATGAGGAGAGCTGTGAAATGAACCTCGTCAACTCGGGGGTCGAGGTTTAAAAACCTCTGCCAGTCCTCCTCATACCTGTCATATGTTTCATGTTTGATCTCATGCCTCCATTGTTTGAGAACTGTTTCAACCTTGACATTGAACACATAATTCCAAGCCCCCTCAAAGTCCTCAAGGCAGAAGCAGTCCTGTATATTTACATACACATTTAGGAAGGATAATTTAATATCAAATACTAATTATTAATAAATAAAAAGTAATAGCAATATGTAGTTACCATAAGCGCTGTCCATATCGCCTCGTATGCGCTCCATGGTAGTTCTCGAAATTGAAAATAAGGGTTGATAATGGTCGCTCTACGCACTAGAACCCCAATATATGCATTCAAGCGGGTCGACCATGGACCAACGGGCAAATTAGAACTATTCCACCGAATTATTGCCCTCATTCCTCTTGGCGGTTGTTTGGAATCAGGCTTACCCCCGCCACGTCTGTTCTCGATGCGATCCGCCTTAGCGCCTACAATAATAACATAATAATATATCATATAATATATAAATGTGAAAAATAAAAATATTTATACAATTTACCATTCGCTATCTCTCTTTCCTTTGCTGCGAGTGCAACCCGTTTTCGTGCCTCAATCAGTTCACGCAGTTCTTCTAATTTTCTCGCAGCACGTGTATGGTACTTCCTTGCGTCAGCCATAGACTTATGAGAGGCTGGAGGTAAAGGTAAACCAAGATAGTCCTGTGTCTTTGGCCGCAAGTCCGTGTGGAATGTATAGGAAGGATATGTAGGTGTCCAAGTATCCCCTACATAAGAAAGGAGAATCATTAATATAGTTTATAATTAACCATTATAATTGAGCATTATAATATTGAATACCTGCATCAGGGGATGGTTCTGGTACTGCATCAGAGGGGCCAGGTGATGAGTAACCCGCATCTGCAACAAATGATCACTATTAGCTAGATAATTAATAATTGATAAAATATATTAAAGTATTAATTAATTTTTATACCTGTATCGGGAGGTGATAGTGTATCATCAGCACCAGTACCAGGGGTGATACTACGTGATCGATCACCCTCAGGGCTAAAGAGTCTCCTCACCCTCCTCATCTGTAAATTCAATTATTAACATAGTTAAGAAAAAAAATATACATGCTCATGAGATAATTTATTATGAAATGCATTGTTCTTATTATGATTAGCTAAAAAAGTTTAATGCAGTGTAACATATATATTACATACCTACATCCAACGCCACATTCTGTGCGTAAGAGAATTCTTGCCAAACATCATCAGATGAACCAATTGGTTCACTATAATTATATTCACTTTCTTCAATATTTTTTTCATTGTTATTAGGTAGAACAACAGATCTTGGCTCCTTGTACAAAACCACCCAATCAGATATGACATTCGGATCTCTCACGAAGAAGCACTGATCAGCTTGTTCTGCAAAAATGAATTTCTCATCCGTATATACTTCTCGATGGAGATTGACAAGTGTAAATCCATAATGATCCTTTTGCTTTTTTGCAGGACACCACCGAACCTTGAACATCGTGTAAGTACATTGTTTTGGTTTACCAAACCCGTAAATTACCTCAACAATATCTTCTAATTGGCCATAATATAGTATGTCAGCTAGAATTGGGTTCTGATCTCTTGTACTTGAAAAACATTCTTGAGCAAACAAGCCCATGACCCAACTGTTCTGAGTTACCCTCCTATCATCAGTCTCTAGCGTTCGAAATTTATATCCATTGACCAAATGCTCATTATAACGTCTCACTTCATAATAAGGGCGTTGTGCATGTATAATAATTTCATCTGGTAACGTAGTACCATCAAGAATTGATTTATCAACCTAAGACAAAAAAATTCAGAATATTTAGGGGATGTTATATTATGAATGTTCATAAATTAATTGTTAAATACTTACATCAAATCTTAACCAATCAGAAAATTCTTTCCTATGTCTTTTCTGAATATTATGCGCTGCATTCCTACCGGTTGTTTCATTCTTTAGCTTCTCCAAATGTCGCCTACATAAATAATATATAAGTTTGCATTGCGAACATTATGTAAAATGAATAGTCTCATCTATATTTCTGGTGTTATTTGTTACCTTCGATAGTCTGCGAACATATCAAGGTTTTCCAGCACATATGCATGAATTTGTTCTAAGAGAGATCTCGGATAATTTTCACGCTTTCTCTCCTTATCTGGTACTTGAGCCGTGGTTTTCTTCTGGCGCATGTAACGTGATGCAAAAATAAAGCATTCATTTGCCACGTATCCTTCAGCTATCGAGCCTTCTGGACGAGCTCGATTGCGAACATTATGTTTCATGGAGCCCAAGTATCTTAGAATCAAAATAACTAATTATTAGCACGGTAATTTCAAAAACGCATATACAAGTAATGAATGCAAAAAAAATATAATTTACCTCTCAATCGGATACATCCAACGATAAGTAACAGGTCCGGTGATTCTAGCCTCTCTTGCAAAATGCTGAGTAAGATGGACCATAACCGTAAAAAAAGGAGGGAATATTACTTCCATATTGCATAGAGTAACTCGGACCTCAGCTTCAAGTTTTTTAAATTCATCTACATCTATGACTTTAGAGCATAATTTTCTGAAAAACCCACAATACTCAATAATAATCTTCGACGCTTCTTTATCCATATTGTTACGGATTGCAACAGGAAGCAATTGATGGAGAAGAACGTGATAATCATGGGTCTTCAGACCTAAGAGTTTTCGCTCTTGCACTTGGACATTATTTGAAATGTTAGCAGAGTAACCATCCGGAGACTTTACTGATTTGAGAATTTCACAAAATCGTTGCATCTGCTCATTTGACAGTGTAACACGAGACAGAGGCAACTTTAATTTTTTAAGTCCAACATCTTGAGCTTGCAAATCATTTCGGATATTCAAAGCAGTCAGATCTTGGCGCGCCCGTAGATCATCCTTCGACTTGTTTGCATCTTGTAGGAGAGTTGATACTATGTTATCACATATATTTTTCTCAATATGCATGACATCTAAGTTGTGGCGGATTTTAAGATTTTGCCAGTAAGGTAGCTGAAAGAAGATACTAAATTTAGTCCATCCTCTAGGTAATTTTTGGTCTTCTTCCTTAACTTGCATTTTTCGGACCTTTCGCTTACGCTTCAGTGGCCTTTTTGACTTGTAATAATCTCTTACTCTGAGCGGGCTAAATTTAGAATATCGATTTTTTCCAAACACAACTTTTGGAAACCCCTCAAGTAATTTTACAATCTCATTACCTGTCAGCTGACGCGGCTTCATTCTCTTCTCAACTGTGCTATCAAACATAGCTGATAACTTCCTGTACTTATGACTCAAGGGCAACCACCTTCGATTAAACCAATAACAACTCTTTCGGCTATGTGGTAATTGAAGAGCTTCAAATTCAGGACCACATACAGGACAAGCACACTTTCCCTTTGTGGAATACCCAGACAGATTAGCATAGGCTGGAAAATCATTAATCGTCCATAATAGAATAGCACGTAATCTAAACGATTCTTTTAAATGGGCATCATATGCTACAATACCCTCAGACCATAGTTGTTTCAGCTCATCAATTAGAGGCTCTAAGTAAACATCAATATCATTTCCAGGTGCATGCTTACCGGGTATCAGTAATGAAAGTATCATAAATGGCTGTTTCATACAAAGCAATGGAGGTAAATTATATGGCATTAGTACAACTGGCCAAGTAGACCAACCAGAGCTCATTACCCCAAATGGATTGAATCCGTCACTTGACAGATCCAGTCTTACATTTCTGCAATCTTCGGCAAATCGAGGATAAATTTTATCAACATGCTTCCAAGCTACCGCATCAGCAGGATGTCTCAATTTACCATCATCTACTCGATCTTCCTTGTGCCACCTCATATTTTTCGCTGTTTCTTTGTTCATGTACAATCTTCGCAATCTAGGAGCTAATGGAAAATGTCGAAGCACCTTGGCTGGAATTTTCTTCTGTGTTATCTCTGTCTCCGTTGTAATCCTTATTGAAGAATTTGTATGTTGTTTCCACCTAGAAACTCCACATGTCGGACATTCTTGAAGGTCTTTATTGGCCTTGTGGTACAAAATACAATCATTCGGACATGCGTCAATCTTATTATAATCTAGACCCAGAGCAGCGACAATCTTCTCAGCTTGATAAGTTGTTTGGGGTATGCTATTCACTCCTCCAGGTATTACAGTTCGAAGCAAATCAAGAAGCATTTCAAAATAATTATCTGACATACCGCTAAGTGTCTTAATGTGTAGGAGTTTTAGCATAAATGAAAATCTGGAGTACTCGGTACATCCCTCATATAAGTTCTTTTCACTATCTTCTAGTAGCTTCAATATTCGTTCTATTTCTGCGGAGGAATGCATATCATCAATATTTTTGGCACTTCCATCATCTCCTACTTCTTCAGCTTCAACTTCGATATCATCTTCACTTTTATCTCCGATATCATCCTCGACATTATCATCACCCTCAAATTCCCTAGGTCGAGGAAAAATATCATTCAACATTGTTTCTGTGTCATCTATTCGTTGTCCACCGGACGTACCGACACGCACATTTGGATCCTCATCTTCAGTGATACCTTCCCCATGCCAGTTCCAATATTTATATTTTTCATCAAAACTTGATTTCATTAGGTGGATCCGTATATCATTACTATTCAGCAGTTTCAAATTCCTACACATGCAACAAGGACAATACATAGCACCACTTGCTAATTTTCTCGGATTCATTTCTGCATAACGTATGAAGGCTTCACATCCCTCATTGTATCGCGTGTCACGAAATCTATGAAGCCGTGGGATATCTATCCATGATTTGTCAGGAATTACCCTCATCTGTAAATTATATATAATTATTAACTACGACAAATCACACAACTACTAGTAACATTCATGACTCTTATACATACAACACAAATCTAACATACGTTCATATATCATTTAACAATATAAATTTAGTTTTACATAAAATATATTTGAAACGTACGTAGAAACTAATTACACTAATTGATCGGCTGTCATAGGAAGGCTTCTATCCATTAAGAATATAGTAGTGCTTACATCCAACTTCATATACTTTGTATATTTTCATTTCTTGAAAATTTCGGCAGCACCTACCCGCTGTTCTCCCTGTACACTGTGCGGATGTTATTATGCGTATCAGCAATAGCCCGAAACGCAGAACAACATACGCTTATTGTACACGGAGAACAACGAATACGTGCTGCCAAAACTTCTAAGAATGAAAATATACAAAGTATACAAAGTTGGATGTATGCACTACTATATTCCTAACCCGTCCGAGAAGGACAGATCCAATAATTACGAATTTCAGTACCAATTTTTTATTCCTATAATATAAAATAAACGCTCATTTTTGGAAGAAAACTCCGTCTCCTACCCCAATCTGAGTCGTATATCATATATTATAAGTCCAAATAATTGGATGTAATTATTGGACGGAAGTCTAGGGATAACGTTATTTTTTTATTCACCTAAATTGGATTATAACACATTATAAA
>BQKN01000505.1:0-31037 GCA_022839385.1 Asparagus kiusianus | reverse complement strand
CCTACATCACATATTAAAGAGAGAGCCTCACCTACTTTTAAAAAGAGGCTCTATTTTCAAGGTGTGATGTAGGAGGATGATATGGCCACCTCACTATCAAGTTCAATGAGTGTAATATACGTACCTGAGAAGAAAATAACTTACTCATTTAAGAAGGAACAAACATATGAATTTCTTCACTTACTCAAATGTTGTGTACACTTCATTTGAGATCATTTAAAATTGTTTATTATTGGATCTTTTTAGACCAAGGATCGCATGTTTATTCCATATTTCATCAAATAACTCCTATATGTCGCCTTGATTCTCAATCTATGTGCACACCTACAGAAAAGTAGAAAGATGTGAATTAGGTATCCATATAGGTCCATGTTAGTTAAAAATTATATCTTTAGATACCCATGTTTTCTTAATTGTCTTAATTCCATATTGAACAACAATTCATTGAAATGGATGCAAATAGAGTTAAGTTTTTACCTTTTATAAAAGATGGTTGAAACTTTTATGTTTTTCTTAATATGAATAATCAAGTCTAGTTTTAGCTTTAGTAAATCGTTGATTAGAAAGTACCATATTTAAACCTTTAGAACCTAAAGAAAAAAATTTCATAGCCTTTTCCAAATCAATATATTTTTAGACTTTACTTATTTATTTTTAAAAAATTATGGTAGTGTATCTAGTTTTAGACTTTCTTTGTTCACAGGACAACTTACATAGGAATTCATTTACCCTAGCAATTAACTACTCATTTTAGTTATTTTACGATTAGCTGTGTGGATAAGTTAGAACTCATATCTCTATACATGGAACAGTGTATGCATTCAAAAGAGGCATCTCACTTGATGATTTTGATGAATTCAACTCTAATGAAAAAGTTTTATTCTATCACTCGGAGATTTTTTTAATCTTTCCTTAGATTTGAACTCATCCTTTTTGCCCCTTCATGCTTCTTTGCAATTTTTTAAAAATGACCCAACATTTTATTATAGCTGAAATATAATTTATCATATGAAGGGTATACATCATCATTGAAGTTCTCGCATTTAGAAACATTGTTTGTGTTTCTATGTTCTGAATTGAAAGTAGCATTGCCTCTACTAATAAAGCAAAAGTTCACCTTTTTATCACCATCACTTGAAATACTTTCTTATTCTTCATCTCCACTCATGTCCCATGTGGTCACTTTTAAATCTTTGCCCTCGAACTTCTTATTTTTCTTGTTCAATTGGAATTTGTTCTTATAATGATCTAATTTCTTGCATCGATAGCAAATAGGCTCAGTTTCAAAACCACCGAAAGAGCATTCACTTACATTGCTTGTGATTTAATTCTATCTATTTTGCGGATACTTCTAACCATACGAAGGATTTTAATCCTTTGACGAATAGTCTGTTGAAATAAATGAATGTTAGAGGGTTTTATAGAAAGATATCATTTAACGATTGGGTTCCATAGATAAAAATTAAATTGTGTTTAATTAGTAGTATTTGAGTTTTAGTCCCATATTGGATAATTCAATGGAAATTAGTTGGTTCAAATTAACACACGTGTTATATATAGTATAACAAAGGTGTTAATATTCTACACTTGTGTTGGTATATAAGCGAGCGGGCTCATGCGAGCGGAACTATACAAGCAGGCTCTTGCGTGCAGGCTCTAGCGCGGTCCGGGCGCGTGCTCTTTTTGCACGTGCTATCTTTAAATAAGCTTAAACGTTATGCATGTGCTCACTTAAAACTAGCTGAACATTTCATACGTTACAAGGATTGAATAAGTTTTATTACAGACGTTATAAATGTTGTAATAACTAGAATTCAAATCTTTATCTCCCATGAACCTTATAAAAGGGCTTCTTTTGATCATTTGAAACACACTGAAAAATGAAATCTCTTGTCTTCTTCTTCTTTTATAATGCTATAAGTTGTTAAGTACTACAGGTTTTAGCAAACTGAAGAAGTTGTCGTGGTGTTCATAAGAAGAGAGCGTTTCTTTGGATTGCAGCTGTCTCATCCTCGGAAGTACTGTACAGACCCAATGCTACCGTAGGTGGGGCATAGTTTCTTCAATGTCAGTCCTCTGTGAAGAGGGTGATTTAGTACTTCTATAAAGTATTTCAAACTTAAAGTGTATCTAATATGATGTTTCTAACTTTCTGTTCTTTTCCTTCTTTCCTGTATGGTTTATTCTGTACTATATTGGATATGTTTTTATGCTTGTTTTTCCTAACAATCTTGAAGAAAACTATTTTTAATTGAAGTTATGTCGTCTGTTTCTAGAGTTAGTTCTGGTGCACATGCCCCTAAAATGGATATGTCTGGAACGCTTGAAAGTTTGCTTGTTAGTTCTTCAAACGTTGGCAACAACGTTTGAAGATCTCGCTGACGACTAATGGGCTGTTGGCAGTGATATTAACAGAATGCTCAAAACTAGATGAAAAAGATCCTAATAGTGTACATAAAATTACACAGTGGATGGAGAAGGACCAAATAGCCAGAGGATGCATACTGTTGGCTATGTCCAACGTGCTCTTCGATGTCTATTGCTCTTCTACGGCCACTGCAAATGCATTATGGGATAAACTAGATAGAAAATATAATACTGAAGACCTTGGTCTTGAAAAATATTCCCTGTCCAAGTTCTTAAAGTTTTAAATGGTTGAGGGTAAATTTATAAAAGAACACGTACATGAACTTCTATTCATTCTTCATGTTCTTCGAGAAGCTGAAATGCAGCTTCTTGAAAATTTCAAGTTATAGCAATCATCAAGAAATTTTATCATTCTTGGGAGACTTTTGGAATGTCTCTCAAGTTGTAAAACCCTAAAAATTTTAGATGTGATTAATTGTGATAAGTGGATATTTATCATGATAAATATCATTAAATGTGGTATGAGTATGGTAGCAAGTGTTTTGAGTATAAAAAGATTCATACATAAGAAAGAAACAAGTTGAAAACATGCACAAAGGAAAAACCTGCACAAACTAGAAAAATATGATCCGGTCGACGCCGCAACCTCTCGGTCGACAGCTGATCGGGAAAACAGTTTTTCTAGTTTGAGTGGGTTTCGAGTATTTTTGAGACCCAAGTTTGTTTCTCTGCCATGTATATATCACATGTTCATAAAAATTTACATCTTTTTCAGGATTCTAAAAATGCTAGCAGCCACTAAACCCTCTTCTATATCCTAGTTTGATTTTTGAGAAAGTTTAAGAGCTTTTGGAGCGTGATTTCGGTCTGTTTTGGGATTGTGGCTTAGGGATCTATCTTTGAATTGCATCTTTCACGATTTTCAACAAGTCTCAAGTAAGTTTCACCTCTGCTAACCCTACTCCCAATAATTTAAAGATTTTTAATGAGTTTTAATGTGATTTTTATTGAGTCTAATCGACTAATTTGAGTATAAAAGCAATTCTTTTATATTATATGAATAAAGATCAAATCTTTCTGTGTTTAAAAGCTTAAGAATGAATTCGTAGAGGTGATTTAAGATCTGAAAGTAAATAACAACATGGTTTAACTGAGTTTTTATGTTTTTATCGACATATTGACGTTTTCGTGCAGGTTTAGGGCTTGAATATGATATATCATGCAATTAATCATGTTTCATGTATTTAATAATCTTCAGAGATGTTAATCTAGTGTTTACAATGTTCTACATAAGTTTTATGATGAATTAAACAAGTTTGAATCATGAAAAATACGCATGAACACAGAATCACAAACCTACAGAGCAGGCTGCTGATCGCGGTCCGATTGACCGCCACTTAAGGTGCGGTCGACTTCAAGATAGGCAAAAGCTTGTGCATGTTTTGACTCACGTTTGATGTTTTTGAGGGATTTTCTCGATGTATCTAAGATGTAATATGATGTTTATGACATGTTTAACACCTGAGGTGTTTGTGAACACAAAATATTAACATGCACATTGAGATACGTGCACTAATGCTTGATTTATATTCTTAAATAAATATATTTGCATAGTGGAGATGCACAATATATGTTTGAGTTGATAGGTGTTGGTATAACGCATGGTTATGCATACTTACCTATTGGGGATGTTTCAGTGTGGACGTTTACCCCGTGATGAGACCTCTGTAGTACCACACGAAGAGTATTTGGATGTTATCCCGTAATGAGACCTCGACGGTACTAATACTCAAAAATGATCGATGTGTTTTCAGATTAGGCTGATACACCTTTATTCCGTGGTACGATCATTTGGATGCATCGATGTGTTTAGAGTATTTTTCTTTCATATACTTTATTCATTCGTAGAACTAGAGTTAGTATTTAGTAATTCATAATTTAGGACATGATATATACATGAGGGTTTCCTTATTTGGATTATTTCGTTTGACGTACTAATTCTCGTGTTATGGATTTCTAAATATCAATCTTCATTTAGAGTCATATGAATGATTTTATTCTTATATGTACTGACTCTATTTTCTTATATACTCCTACCCCTTACCCCTGGGGGTGGTGGAGATAATCTCGCTATCGCTTTAACGCTCGCTGTTTTCTCCCCTTTCGGCAGCGAGTCCGGCGCATGGAGAGTCGCAGGTTGATGGGATTACATCTTAGATTCCATCTAGTTATTTACATTTTGCAGTTATTTTAGAGCTTCACATTTAGTTGTTTATTTTCAGACTCTGAAGATTGTGATTTTTATTTTGTAGAGGCCGAGTGCCTTAGAGAGACTTCATTTGACTCTTGTGATGAGACATACTATATTTATTTCACTTTCAGAGATTTCTTATTTATTTTACAGTTGGGCCCTGATGATGTTGTTTATCTATACTTCCTCTGTGATTATTCTTTTCTTTGTACCACTTTCTTATTAATTACCTATTTTTACCTTCACATGTTGTTAATTCTACTAGAGAGATGGTAACTGTGATGGTTAAACATGTTGTTGTACGGTATTGGTGCATGGTAGGTTTGACAATTCGGGTTTTACCTTGGATTGTAACCTTGTGTGAACCCTGAGGCGTCACAGTTGATATCAAAGCTCTAGGTTCCAATATCCTTGGGATCGCCCCTGTGTCATATTGTGTAGATAGGATAGAGTTTTGTAGGAATCATGTATAGAGTCTACTAGGAATTCCTAGTATGAGTGAGAACGTATTATGCATATGCGCGAAAACTAGTAAATTTTTTTATGATGAACTATTTGCTTTGAATTATAAAGCATGCTGTGAGTGATAAGTGATACGATTTTTTCTATTAGTATATATTATGTTATTTATGCTTGAGATCCTATTTACTATGTTTAACAAGCTCTTCTTCTGAACTTATAGATGTCAGGAAGGGAACATGGTCGTAGGGTTACTCATGCTCAGGGAGCTAGGCCAGCTGATGGAGAGCCTGAGCTGTAGCAGGCTCGATAGTACTTAGTGGATCTCATAGCATCTTTGGCAGCATGACTGTAAGTGATTGAGGAGCAGTTGACAAATCAGGCTCAGCAGGAGACACCCATTCGGAAGGTAACGCCAAAGGAGACACCGATAGATACATTGCCACCACCAATTAATGAAGGAGCTGCTGAGCAGGAGGCTTAGCTTCATCTGGTATAGAGATATCAGAAGTTGAAGGCACTAGAGTTTCATGGCTCGTCAGATTCTATTGCTGCAAACAAATGGAAGGAATATGTGAGCAACATTTTGGACATGCTGAATGTGAACACTGTACAGAAGTAGAGGCTAGCAGCTTTCAGACTCAAAGGCAATGCAGGAGGATGGTATTGACTCTGATTTACTCCAAAGTAGAGGATGATAGTTTCATAAGAGACATTTGTTTATTTCTTCGATGAGCAGTATGTGTCAGCTGCAGCTAAAGCCGGGAAGGAGTTAGAGCTAGCCCGGTTAGAGCAGGGGGATATGTTCGTTATAGATTTTAGTAAGTTTATGAAATTACTTGAATTCACAAGCATGTGGCACACTAAGGAGCGACAGACTCAGATATTCTTGATGGGGCTTCACCTGGGGCTACATCGATATTTGGTATCCCAGAGGTTTCGATCAGTGCGGAAGGTGGCTAATGCTGCTATATCTCAGGAGACGGAGATAGCTATGTTCATAAAGGACAAGGATGGAAATGCTAAGTCAGGACAGCTCGGGGATAAAGGTAAAGGTAAAAGATCTTTTGCAGTACCAAGAGGACCCCAGCAGTAGGGTAAGGATCCACATCAGCAGGGTCCCCATAAGAAGGGACATTAGCAGGATCAGAAGGCTTAGCAGCAATACAAATTTTAGGAGACTTGTTTTAACTGCAATAAGTTTGGATACAGAGCAGCAGAGTGCTGCAACGCACCTGCATCAGGCTAGCAGGGCAAGAATCAATAGCAGTAGCAAAACCATGCTCAAGGCCGAGGTCAGAGCTAACAATTGAGGATTGAGGTACCGCCAGTAGTCCTGAGAATTGAGGGATAGGTGCGAGCCATTCAGGAGATCCAGCAGGGAAAGATGGTCCCATACATTCCAGGCAATTCAGCGCAGCACCCTTCGACTACCTACAGAGTCTATGCAGTTGGTCCTTGCGATCATGGCACGAGTGGGGCCGTGGTGGAAGGTACATTCCTTATGAACTCCTTTCCAGCTCGTATTCTTTTTTGATTCTGGCGCTTCACATTCTTTCATCTGCTATGATTTTATGATTAATCTTTAGCTTGTAGCGCAGCCTTTAGATATCCTAATATCTGTATCTACTCCTTTAGGAGAGGTGTCCCTCTTAGAGAGTGTTTGTAGGAGATGTGTCATCAGCTTAAATGATTCTGAGTTTGTGATTGATTTGATCGTGTTGCGTATGTCTAAGTTCGACGTTATCCTTAGTATGGTTTAGTTATCTTCCTACTATGTGAGTATCGACTGTTTTGCGAAGACAGTCAGTTTGTGAGCTATTGATAGATCTGAGTTGGTGGTAGCAACCTCACGGGCCAACCAGTTTATGGAGTTATTTCTGGCATACGTTGAGGAGGTGATGTTGCGGGATCGGGGTGTAGATTTGAGCGAGATGTGAGTAGTCTCAGAGTATCAGGATGTCTTCCAGGACATACCAAGTTTACCTCCAATGAGAGAGGTCGAGTTTTGCATAGAGTTACAGCCAGTCACCATACCAATTTCCCGAGCACCTTATTGTATGGAACCTGCTGAGATGAGGGAGCTCCAGATCTAGTTAGATGAGTTATTGTCTCAGGGTTTCATTCGCTAGAGTCATTCTCCATGGGGAGCACCGATCCTTTTTATGAAGAAGAAGGACGGGAGCATGCGATTGTGTATCAATTATCATGAGTTGAACAAGGTCACCATCTGGAATATGTATCCACTACCAAGGATTAACGACTTATTCGACCAGTTATAGGGAGCATAGTGTTTTTTAAAGATAGATTTTCGTTCTGATTATCATCAGTTATGGGTTTGAGAGAAGGATATTCCCAAGACCGCCTTTCTGACTTGATATAGGTCTTTTGAGTTTCTTGTCATGCTATTTGGGCTGACAAATGTACCCTCGGTATTCATGGATTTGATGAATCGGGTTTTCTATCCATACTTAGATCAGTTCGTAATAGTATTCATCAACGATATTCTTATTTATTCAATATCGGAGACCGAGCATGAGTAGCATTTGTGATTGGCATTATAGACTTTGTGGGAGCACTAGTTATACACTAAATTTAGCAAGTGTGAATTCTGGTTATCTGAGGTTAGATTTTTAGGCTATGTTATCTGTCGGGAAGGCATTATAGTAGATTCGGCTAATGTGGAGGACGTTCTTGATTGGGAGAACGTCGAAGACTATTACCGAGATTCGTAGTTTCTTAGGTCTGGCGGGCTATTACAAAAAATTCATTCGGGCTCCTCGAAGATTACGATGCTATTTACACGCCTTACTAAGAAGGGTGTATAGTTTGCTTGGGGCATGGAGTGTTAGGAGGCCTTTGAGACATTGAAGGCTAAGTTAACTTCAACGCCAGTGTTGATTATTCCGAGTAGCGATAAGACTTTTGTTATCTACACTGATGCGTCATTATCGGGTCTTGGAGGTGTTTTGATGCAGACCTAGAGAGTGGTGGCATGTATTTTAAGGCGGTTGAGGACTCATGAGCAGAATTATCCCATGCACGATTTAGAGTTAGCAGCAGTAGTCTTCGTACTGAAGACTTAGAGGCATTATTTGTATGGAGTACAGTTCGAGCTATTTACAGATCACTAGAGTTTAAAGTACCTCTTCTCACAAAAAGAACTCAACCAAAGACAGCATCAAGAGTCGAGTTTATTAATGATTATGAGTTCTCTATACAGTTTCATCCGGGAATGACGAACGTGGTAGCAGACACATTGCGTAGGAAGCATCATCGTGGGCTTGCAACTTTGAGGTGTTCTTACATCGAGATCTTTACACTCTCAGTCAGTTTGACTTTAGGTCGAAGATTGGTAGGAGTAGCGTATTTTTGGGAGCTATGTCAGTAGAGTCATCTTGGAGCGATAGAGTGGTTGGAGCTCAGCTAGAGGATTCCTAGGTTCAAACCTAAAAGGGGGAGATTTCCAAAGAGCCTAATGCTGATTGGACTATTGGAGCAGATGGAGGCCTTCGGATGAAGGGCCAGATTATCATGCCGAACAATTCACAGCTGAAGAAGGATTTATTTGATGAGGCACATCGTACCAGGTACACATTGTACCCAGGTACAATGAAAATGTATAACGACCTAAAGAGATATTTTTCAGGGTAGCTTGGAGGATCACATCCTATTGATTTAATTTGCTTACAATAATAGTTATCAAGCTACCATTGGTATAACACCGTGTGAGGTATTGTACGGGAGACCTTGTAGATCGCCTATTTGTTAGGCAGAGCTGGAGGATAGCCTATTGCTTGGGATAGAGCTTGTGAGACAGACCACAAAGAAGGTACCAGTGACTAGAGAGCGTATTCTTACCACTCAAATTTAGTGAAAGAGTTATACAGATTAGAGGTGACAACCTCTAGAGTTTCAGGTTGGAAACTTTGTCATGTTGAAGGTATCGCCGATGAAGGGCGTTCAGCGATTCGATAGACGGGGAAAGCTTGCTCTGAGATATGTTGGTCCATTCAAGATTATTGAGCATGTTGGAGCTATTTTTTTTTATAGATTAGATATTCTAGCATCGATGTCGAGTGTACACGATGTCTTTCATGCTTCGATGCTCAAGAAGCATTTACGCGACGAGGAGCAGTAGAGGGTGATTGATTCACCAGAGATTGAGCTTCAGGATGATTTGATTATCGTAGAGATTCCAATTTGTATTATTGTTAGAGAGGCTAAAAAACGTAGAAACAAAGTTATTCTATTAGTGAAAGTTCAATGTAACCGGCAAGGAGACGAAGAAGCTTCTTGGGAGTGCGAGGAGGATGTACGTTGCGACTACCCACACCTGTTTGAGCAGGCAAGATGTTAATGTTTGAGTATGCTTTTATGCATTTATGTTTATGTATTTTGTTTAGCCACATTTACATTTAACGCTAGAATGAGGTACTAACACTTAGCTTCTAATCATTCGGAACATATGGTATATATATGGGGGGTTCCTTGTTTGAATTTTGCGCCCAACGTACCAGTTCCGTCTAATTAGGAGTTAAGTGGGAGTATATGCATTTTAAATTGTTAAATTTAAATGTTTATTTATATTTTATATCTGGGGATTAATGGTACGAGATGTGTATGAGAGGGTTTCCCGGTCTAGATTATCCCCTCCTAGTGCTTTTCTCGTATTATTAATCTTAAGATGCTATTGTGGAATTTCAAGAACGAAATTTTTTTAGGGGGGTGAATGTAAAACCCCAAAAATTTAAGATGCGATTAATTATGATAAGTGGATATTTATCATGATAAATATCATTAAATAGGGTATGAGTATGGTAGCAAGTGTTTTAAGTATAAACAAGTTCATACATGAGAAAGAAACGAGTCAAAAATATTCACAAAGGCAAAACCTGTACAATTTGGAAAAATACGATTCGATCAACCGCAGTACACCTCTTGGTCGGCTGCCAATCGGGAAAATAGTTTTTCCAGTTTGAGTTGGTTTCGGGTATTTTTGAGACCCAGGTCCTTTTCTCTGCCATATATATATCACATGTTCACGAATTTTTACATCTTTTTCAGGATGCTAAAAACCCTAGCAGCCACCAAACCCTCTCCTAAACCCTAGTTTGAGTTTTGAGAAAGTTCAAGAGCTTTTAGAGCGGGATTTCGGTTTGTTTTGGGCTTGTGGCTTAGGGATCTATCTTTGAGTTGCATCTTTGACGATTTTTAACAAGTCTTAGGCGAGTTTCACCTCTGCTAATCCTACTCCCAAGTTTTTTTAAAGGTTTTTAATGAGTTTTAATGTGATTTTTATTGAGCCTAATCGACTAATTTGAGTATAAAAGCAATTCTTTTATATTATATAAATAAAGATCAGATCTTTCTATGTTTAAAAGCTTAAGAATGAATTTGTAGAGGTGATTTAAGATCAGAAAATAAATAACAACATGGTTTAACTGAGTTTTTATGTTTTTATCGACATATTGACGTTTTCGTGCATGTTTAGGGTTTGAATATGATATATCATGCAATTAATCATGTTTCATGTGTTTAATAATCTTTAGAAATGTTAATCTAGTGTTTACAATAATATACACAAGTTTTATGACGAATTAAACAAGTTCGAATCATGAAAAACACGCACGAACATAGAATCACAAACCTGCAGAGCAGGTTGCTAATCGCGGTCCGGTCGACCGCCGCTTAAGGAGCGGTCGACCGCTAGACAGGCAAAAGCCTGTGCATGTTTCGACTCATATTTGATGTTTTCAAGGGAATATGTCGATGTATCTGAGATGTAATATGATGTTTATGACCTGTTTAACACCTGAGGTGTTTGTGAACACAAAATATTAACACGCACATTGAGATACGTGCACTAATGCTTGATTTATATTCTTAAATAAATATATTTGCATAGTGGAGATGCACAATATATGTTTGAGTTGATGGGTGTTGGTATAACGCATGATTATGCATACTTACCTATTGGGGATGTTTCGGTGTGGACGTTTACCCCGTGATGAGACCTCGGTAGTACCACACTAAGAGTATTTGGACGTTATCCCATAATGAGACCTCGACGGTACTAATACTAAAAAATGATCGATGTGTTTTCAGATTAGGCTGATACACCTTTATTCCGCGGTACGATCATTTGGATGCATCATCCGGAATAGGGGAGATAAAACCTATAGCCGTAGAACAATTGAGTAAGGACGTTGAATCCACATGAAAATGTGAGAACCATACAAGAGTATTGTTATGTGGTAGATACATATATAAATAATTGTAGTTTTTGCTCCCATGTTAGATTTCCCAAGAATAGGATATACTTTTGATATTGTCTATGGCGATGTTTGAGCTGGGTGATATTTCATTATGACTGCGCCTACTACTCAAGGGTAGTTCAAGATGTGACATTAGTTCCTTATGGTTGAGGTTTGGAGTATTTTTCTTTTATGTACTATATTCATTCATAGAATTAGAGTTGGTATTTAGTAATTCATAATTTGATACATGATATATACATGAGGATTTCCTTATTTGGATTATTTTGCTCGACGTACTAATTCTCGTGTTGTGGATTTCTAAATACCAATCTCCATTTAGAGTCATATGAATGATTTTATTCTTATATGTACTGACTCTATTTTTTATATACTCCTCTCGCTTCTCCCTAGGGCGGTGGAGATGATCTCGCTAGCGCTTTGACGCTCGTTGTTTTCCCCCTCTTAGGCAGCGAGTCTGGTGCACGGAGAGTCGCTAGTTGATGGGATTGCATCATAGGTTCCATCTAGTTATTTACATTTTTTAGTTATTTTAGAGCTTCACATTTAGTTGTTTATTTTCAAACTCTGGAGATTATGATTTTTATTTTGTAGAGGCCAAGTGCCGTAGAGAGATTTCATTGGACTCTTGTGATGAAACATACTACATTTATTTTAGTTTCAAAGGTATCTTATTTATTTACAGTTAGGCCCTAATGATGTTGTTTATCTATACTTCCTCTGTGATTATTCTTTTCTTTGTACTACTTCCTTATTAATTGCCTGTTTGTACCTTTGACTGTTGTTGATTCTACTAGAAAGATGGTAACTATGATGGTGAAACATGTTGTTGCACGGTTTTGATGCATGACAAGTTTGACAATCTTGGTTTCAACTTGGACTACAGCCTTGCGTGAACCTTGGGGCGTCACACAAGCATCGTAAGGAAGTTTAAAAGCAAACCTAATGGAAAACCTGATGACAAAATCAGAGCCAAATCTAAGATCCAAAAGAAACCAAAAGCAAACAACTCATGTTGGAATTATGGATAGACTGGATATTAGGCTAAATCTTGTCCTACAAAGAAAGCTAAAGCCAATCCAGGGTCTACGAGTGTGCTCAGGTCAACATGGTTTTGATTGCGCCTACTGGATCCATAGAAGGGTATGTTTCTATTAACCCTGAAATACTAAATATTTATGAATCAAATGAATGGTTGGTAGACACTAATGCAAATGTACATATTTGTGTTGACAAATTGCTGTTGGTGTCTTACCAGCCTGTAAATGGAAATACTATGAAGATGGAGAACCAAAATGCATCTAAAGTATTAGGATATGGACGAGTAGTCCTGAAGTTTCCTTCATGGTGAGTTCTATCATTACACATGGTGCATCATGTTCCTGCTGTTTGACGCAACATTATTAGTGGTTCATGTTTAGTTAGGGAGGGTTATGAATTTTTTTTTAAATGTAATAAAGTAGTTATGTTCCATGCTGGATCTTTTATATTTAAAGGCTATGATTCTGATGGAATGTATAAGGTTAGAGCAGAACATGTTCTTAGTTCTGAATAAATAAAGTTTATGTTTCTGATTATCCTGTTAGTAAAAATATTGAATTATCTGATATTTGGCACAAATGTCTTGGTCATGTTAATTTTAATTCTGTAAAAAGAATGATGAATTTTAATATGATTCTAAAATACTCTTTAGATCATAGTAAGAAATGTCAAGTATGTGTAACAACTAAACAAACAAGGAAACCTTTTCAATCTGTTGAAAGAAACTCTGAGTTGGTTGATTTAGTTCATCCTGACATTTGCGAATGTAATGGTGTTTTGACCAAAGACATGAAGAAATGTTTTATCATATTTATAGATGTCTATAGCAAATATTATTATGTTTACTTGCTTAAAACTAAAGATGATGCTCAAGAAAAATTTATCATTTTAAAGAATGAAGCTGAAACTCAAACTGGCAAGAAGCTTAAAAAGTTAATATCTGACAGAGGTGGAAAATATACATCAAATGAGTGTACTCTCCTATGTCAATCTTTTGGTATAACACATGAGGAAACTGCTCCTTATTCTCCTCAGTCTAATGGTGTAGTTGAATAAAAAAATAAAACCTTAAAAGATATGATTAATAATCTACTTGAAACATCAAGACTTCTTATATATATGTGGGGAGAGGCTTTGAATACGGCTTGTCATATTCTGAATAGAGTCCCTCAGAAACATAAAAAAGTAGTCCATTTGAACTTTGGAGAGATCGAACGACAAGCTTGAAATACCTTAAATTGTGTGGGTGTCTAGTAAAAGTGCTAATCCCAGAACACAAGAGGAAGAAGCTAGGTCCTAAGACAGTAAAATCTATTTTTTTGGGTTATGTAGAAAACACCTATGCTTTGAGATTCTTAGTGATCAAATCTAAAATCTCAAGCATAGATGTCAATACAATTGTTGAATTTCATGAAGCAACAGTTTTGAGGATGTTTTCCCTATGAAAACTGGAATGCATCAAAATATTTCTAATGAAAATCCAATATCTGTCTCAACTTTCATTCCTGATCAAGTAGAAAGGATGACAAATGTGGGGGCAAATAGTTCTAAATCTGAAGCTGAAAGATCAGATGATTTAGATGAACCTAGAAAGAGTAAGAGAGCAATGATCGTTAAGGATTTTGGAAGTGACTTTGTAACTTACAACATCGAGGAGGATCATATTTCCTACAAATCCGCTATGACCTCGAAAAAGGCTAAATAATAGAAGGAATCTGTAAAAGTGAAATGGATTCTATTGCCTATAATAAGACATGGGAATTAGTTGATCTTTCTCCTAGGTAAAAGACAATTAGGTCTAAATAGATTTTAAAAGAAAATAAAACCAGATTGAAATGTAAAAAAATTGAAGGCCAGACTTATTTCCAAGGGGTTCAAACAAGTTGAAGGAATTGATTTCTTTGACAAATACTCTCCAATCACTTGAATGACTACAATCAGAATGCTTATAGTATTGGTTGAAAGTACCTTGGGGGGGGGGGGGGTGAAGAGGTGAATAAGGTAATTACTAATCTAATCTGATATCGATGATAAAATTAAAACTCTACAATGCAATATCCTAACAATATAATATATTACAAATTATAAGCAAGAATAGGCAAGGATAAGCAATATGAAAATAGACGATATAAATAATGAGCATAAGATATAAGAAAAATATACGCCAAAGCCAAACGTAAACATAAGGATTGATCACGGAGTTTGGTCAACCCATGACCTACGTCTCCGCTCCTCACCTCGAGGAGATCTCCACTATCAATCAAAATGACTACATAATCGATCTTCAAAGCTCACCAAAAACTTTTACAATTCACACGATGTCAATCCCATAAGATACTCCTTTAAGTGTTAGCCTACCAGTGTTATTTTTCTCAAGTGCTTGGAATTACTACCTCTCCCTAGGCTTTACAACCAATCCACTCTTCTTAGAATTGACTCCAATCTCTCCTAACCACTCCTCTAAGTGTCCTTATGTATTACAATATATTTCTACAATTAGTTCAAATAAATATTTGTTCTCTAACAAAGACGAGAACGAAATTTAAGCTCACTCAAAGATACACCCTCACAACCCAAGTATAATATTTGTGAAATATTTAAGCTCAAGTGGTTGTGTGTGTAATCAACGAGTAAAGAAAAAATTAAACTCAAATCAATGTAGCATAAATATATGAGAATCAAAAAGTAAATTAGCTAAATTAAAGAGAGTTAGAGATTTGAAGATGAAATCCTTCTTCTTGTTAAACTCCTCTAAACAAACAACACACTTGATTTTCTCTTAAAAACTCTTAAACGAACTTGCAAAACCTTTTTCTAGACTTCTATAAAGAAACAAGTGAGTTTTGCGGGCTATATATAGCCTCCCAAAAGAAAACAACCAAAAACTAGCCGTTACAGCCATTTTACCGTTGATCGATCGACTAATGAAACGTATCGGTCGACTGATTTGTCTGAAAAATAAAAGGCTGGAAAATAGCTATGGTTAGTCAACTAAAAAATAACATCAGTTGACTGCCAAGAGGTGATTAGTCGACTGATTTTAAGAATTGGTTGACTTATAATTGATACACAGGTTAGCTAAAATTTTATGAAGCTGATTTTCTAAATTCAATTTATAATAGCAAATCAACTCTACAAATAATTAACCTTTGGAAAACACTTACACACATGAAGATAAATATGTTAGAGAAGAAATTTCTAAGATATTACTTCACATTTGTGAAAACTCACTGACCGAAAAATAGATATTGCAGTTTCTGAAATTTCTTGAAGAGTAGATTTTGTAAATTTGATTTAAATAAGTAAATCAAATCCAAAAATAATAAAACTTGAGAAAATATTTATATATCTAAAAATAAACATATTAGAAATGCAATATCTAAAATATCATTTCTCAAGAGTGAAAAGTCACTGTTTTGCAAAACAGTCAAAAATGCGAGTTTGTTAAATACTTGATTTTGATGAAATTTATTCAAACAAGTTTTGAGATACTTTTCAATAGATTAATAGACTTAATGAAAGATATAAAATAGTTTTGTTAAGTCTATAATCCAAAAAAAGTGATAAATTGAAATAAATGTGTGTGTAGTTTGAGCTTTTAAGCATAACACATAAAGTGAACACCTAAACTAAAACATTATACCTATACCAAGCAATGTGATCTTCATTAAGCTCGATCTTGGTAGCGGGGATGAAGCGATAATATCGTTGACTTGAATTGTTATTAGCGATGCAAATCTTTTTCATTATGGAGTCCATTACAACCGTTTATTGATTTACAAGATTCGAAAGAAGGAGCCTTTTTATAATACTTCTCTTACACGAATGAAAATAAATGACGACTTCCTAGAAACACACACAGGATCGTTTATTGATTGCTGCTAGTGTGAAATCTTTGCTTATACCTAGGACTCTTTGATGTGTGGACCACTGAGTATCAGATCTGGTTGCTCTCGTTTATAGAGGAAACAAGAATTGAAGTAAATATCTCAATGAGGTGAGATATGTATTCTTCTCAAGATCACAACGATAGTATGATCTTAAGGAAATTGATGCATGGAATGTAGATCTATCAAACTCCTCCTCTTTATGCTGAAGAACTCGTCACCTTTAGATCTAAAATTCGTGGCTCTCCTCTCACAGGTTCAGCAACTCGCCTCCAAGCTCCGAAATTCCAAATTACTTGTGTATAGGGGCCCTAAGGGTGTATTTATAGGCTTCGGGTACCCTGTTTTTGGATAGGAATTTATGATTTAGCCTTATCTTCATTTAATAATAGCTCTCTAACATTTAAGGATAGCCTCAAGGCAGTTAGGGAGGCTCCGGAACCATCAAAACTGATCGAAAACCATTAAAAACGCATCTCGGGAGGCTGATCTGTGCGAAATAGTCCTGTCTGTTTCTCACGTGCGTAACACACTTGTATGTTTTGCACATGTTTGAAACACATATGTGTGTTTCACATGTGCGAAATAATTTATACTGCCTTTGGTATTTTGGCTGTAATTCTTTCGTCCGACCTCGGAATGAGGTGATTCAAGTTTTTTTGAAAAGCTGGTGAAGAGACCTACGACTTTTGTCTTTTGATCTTTTCAGATTTAGATTGCATCATGGTCAAAATTTTCTTCTCGAACAATGTCTTCTAAATCTCGTTGTTGTTTCATCGCTTCGTGAATTCCTTTACTTACCCATTGGCATCGAATAATCCTCTTTGACTCGGATATTAATGTTCATTATCTTCTCTTCATCTCGAGCTGCATGCGGGAACCTATAAGTAATTTTTGATGTCTATAAATACCCCCTCCAAAGTGTTTCAACCTTATTCTTTTATAGAGAAGACCGGAATACTTTTGATATGGTAGGCCTAGCCTTCAATTTGTTGACTTCTTTAGCTTTTAGTCTATTTAGTATTTTGTCGAATAGTCTAAAATTCTTTCGGTGCTATGTTTATCATTTGATCGTTGTCGAAATCTTAAACTAAAACATGTGTGTTGATATTTGAATTAGCTCGTGTCGTTGAATTGACATTGATCTAGTTCATCTTCATCGGGAGTTTGTATCTGAATCATGATTGAACTCCCTAAAATTATCCTTTGACCTAAAATTTTTCCTAAGCCTTATTTCAGTGAAATTACTAATGTGTTGGCCAGCCTTGACCTTCGTTACGGTGTGAATGTAATTGAGCCTTATTTTGGCAAAAATATCGACGCGTGGACCGACGTTGACCTTTATTGCAACATGACCTTCATTGTAACGTGTTGACTTGCGTGAATATAGTTTATACTCATACATTAACTAGAGTCTATACAGTTTAAGCTCTTAAGGCATTAGAGAACGGAGAATCAGTTTATACTCGTATACTCCTTAGAGTTTTTAGGAATCAGTTTAACCTTATATACCCATTGGAGGTTCAAGGAGATGTAGTTTTTACTTGTATACTCATCAAAGTATAAATACGGGCCCCAGATACATCGAAATAGGCGAAAATAGTTAAAAACGGATGAAAACACACTGCATAAACACCCAATACCCTCCCCTAAGTGCGAAACACTTGTGAGTGTTTCGCGCATGCGAAACACTTGTAAGTGTTTCACATGGGCATGTGAGTAAGAAAGAGAGGGGGCATGTGAAAAGGAAAAAGGGAGAGAGTGAGGGGCTTTGGACGAGAATCGAACCCGTTCCTTGTATGTATGCATCCCATATGTTTAATTAGATTTTAACCAAAAAATCCTATTTTGTTTCATAAGATTCCTGCTAAAATTCATAATTTTCCTTTCTAATTATGGGCTTTTGAGTTGATCCAATACCTCGCATTTGAAATTTTTTTCTAACCCATTGGTTTTCATTACAGATTAGCAATGTCTTCGAGGCAACCACGTATTCAGAGGAGTCAATCGACCTCTCAACCTGTTGAGAGAATGGCTCCTACAACTTCATCTTTCGGGGGTGAGCTTTTATCCCTTTTGTAAATTCAAAATTAATATTCTGAATATTGCATCCTCGTTTGTCTCTTTTATGAGGCATTCAGGAAGAGATGATATCCTCTTTTTTGGGGATTGACATTTTTAAAAGATGTGTTTTTATTTCATCAAAACACATCCTAAGGAAAAGGGGCAATTTTCATGGTGCATTGCACTCTGTAGGGTAGGGTATAGTGTCACGTTATTTACGTGACAATGTACATTGTCCCTTATGTGTGAAACAATTGAAATCGTCTTGCCAATTTACAAGGTAGTGACTCTATCTTACATATTCATGAGATGAGTCCATCTTCTTATATTGCCTTAGAAATATTTTTTTGACTATGTTTTATTTTTTTAGTTGAATTCTCCTCGTATGTGTTCTCATCTCATGCGACAAGTGATGGTAGCAGAGAGACTTATACTTCTGCTGATGATACACCGCTCGTCGCTATTGCTCCTCAATTTAATCCAGATGGGCCTGAGGAAGTTCCTCGGCTCATGCAAGATGGAGATCGTCATACACTACGCCGGCTAATTACCGACACCCCGCTTACTAAGGATCCGAGCTCCACTCAGGCTTTAAGGAAGCCTGATTACATGTTTGGCAATCATGTTGAAGACCTGGCCATGTTGACTCTTGAGGATGAACATTGGTTGAATGAAGATGGTAGGAGTTTGATTTTTTCTTCCCCCGATCTCTCGCAAATACACACTTGCACGTTTAAGGAAGCTGGTCATGAAGCAGGTGATGTCTTGGTGTCTAATAGATGATCATGAGAGAGTCCACTGTGGGTTCATTACTCAT
Source organism: Asparagus kiusianus (assembly GCA_022839385.1). Classification (NCBI taxonomy): domain Eukaryota; kingdom Viridiplantae; phylum Streptophyta; class Magnoliopsida; order Asparagales; family Asparagaceae; genus Asparagus; species Asparagus kiusianus. Next base: position 11,873 of record BQKN01000505.1, on the reverse strand, counting down.
CAGAAGGCCCTGAGCTCTAGTGATAGAGATCCTATTCGTAGACTCCATCCTAGTATTTTGGACTCGTATGACGAGTTACGCTCTTGGGCACTAGGGTGAGGAGCTGAAGAATAGTGGACTATATACAATGATACGTGCCATCATGTATGGATTGTAGATTAGCTCGTACTATTTCTTAGCTTTGTTGGAGCTTTATTACCCCGAAACCAACACTTTTTTGACTCACTATGGAGAGTTAAGGTTGGCTCTTCATGAGATGCAGAAGGTTTCTGGACTTTTGATGGGCGATCATCCATATCAAGAGTTCTTTCCTCCTGGCTGACAGCCGAATCAACTGAAAAAAGCCTCTCCTGACATTTACGACAAATCGTGGGACTTATGTGTTACTATCAGATGGTTTTAGCCGATGTAGGTGTCTTGACGAAGAAGGAATCCCCACTGCTAAGCTTGAAGCAATTCACTGACTACTTGTTCAAGCATCTAGAGGATGGTTCCGGTGAGGCGGTCTACGAGTTAGATCCTTTGACTCCCTCAGAGATCAATAACCTGATTAAGAAGATTGGTGCTCAATCATATACTATTCCTACTATCGAGGGCAAGTTTCTAGCAGGGACTAAGTTTCGTACGTTCTTATGGCATGCACAGAAGCGGATTCGCGCCCATGACTCTTCTTGCAGGATATATCGCCATTTGGTTAAAGAAGTGCATTGTACCATACTAGTTCTCAGACGCCTTACAGATAGAGGTTCTCTTCCCCATCGTCCAAGTTGCTTATGGGAAGGATATTTCCTTACTTCTAGCGATGGTCTCCGATATACACATCGGGCTTTGATACTTAGTTTCTGGCTTCACACAGGAGGGGTGTAAGCCATAGATCGAGCCCCTGTTAAGATCGAGCTTCCATATACTTATCTAATGGCGTGGCTCGTCCTTCATCACCCTGATTTAATGTCAGTGCTGAGCATTACAGAACCCTCCGTTCCCCTCGTGTAGCTATTAGAAGATAACAAATAGGGAGTGAAACAGTTCCTTGAGGTGAGGCGAGATGTTCACATCCACAAATGCTGAGAGTTCTTCAAATGCTTCCCCAGCTTCTCTGGCCATTATAATGATCTACTGATTGATGAAGAGAGGCCAAGGACGGGGCATACTATCCTTAATGTGGATTGCTTTTGATGGTTGATGAACATCCGACCTAGATATCTCATCCTTTGTGTGAAGAAACGCTGTCACATAGAGCCTTACCTACCATGTCGAATCGCTCGTCAGTTTAGTTATGACCAACTATACATTGGGAATCCGAGTCGAGAGTTGAGGACAAAGGATGGTCTTATAGATAGTGTTCGAGCGTGGCTTTGGAGTGTGGCTGGTTACAGAGGTGCTACCTTCAATCTCCCTACGACGGGGCGTGAATCATAGCTTACCTTCCTTTGCTGCAAGTAGCTTATAAATGCCAACGAGGCCGCGAAGTTGAAGTATATTACGGAGCTAGAGGTAGAAGAAGAAGTTTGGGTTATCACCACGTGGAAGAAGTCTGCTGGGTCTTCTAGCAAGGACAAACAGATAGTGGAGGATGAAGAGGAGATCCTTCCTACTGATGACGAGGAGGAGACCTCAGATTAAGGTACCGCCGATGTTGGAGACATGAGGAATGACAGTGATGAGGAGGCCGTCGAGACAGGAGTGTCAGACTTCTTCTTTTCCTCAGGATCACTCATGAGCCTGGTGATTATCTACCTAGACTCATCCATTTGCTTTATTTAAGCCCCCGACGACTCCAAAGAAGTTGAGGTAGGAGGTCTTATTTACATGTCCTAACAAAATGACAATTGTCCTTCTAGGTGAACCAATTAAAGAAGAAGAGCCTCGTCCTTTCCGTCACACGGGATCTCAATCCACTGCTGAGGCTTCTTCAAAGATCGAGTCATGTGCCAAGTTTAGGCAGGAGAGACCTGCTATTCATAAGGAGGCTCGATCCCCGAAGCGAAAGAAAACAGTGCACAAGTCATATATTGATCCACACGCTTTTGAGGCGGAGTCATTCAGCAACGTACCTACTGGCGAAGAAGGTAACACTTCAACTTTGCATAACCTTTGATCATTTTACTTTTGAATTCTTTGGACCTAATCACATTCTGTATTCTCAGGGGTTGCGAAGAAGGTGGTTTCCCATACGACTCTCTTTTTTCTAGCTTTACCCATTTCAAAGGCTCAAGCTTCGTGTAGTAGATGTGTGAGGCTATTGACGAAGGGCTTTCACTTGCCGAGGCTGTCGAGGGTGCTGATATTGGCGAGCTTGATCCACTTACGAGGATCTTAAGCCCAGGTATATCTAACACCAGTAGTACACCATTCAAGTGGTAATTACAAGAATTGAACGATTCAGAATTCATGTCTCCCCTAATCATTTCTGCACTTCATGCTCCTTTAGAGAAAATCAAGGGAGCGGGTCCGAGTGTCAGAATCGAGGAAATGGCTACAACCACAAAAGGTAAGTCTAATCTTTACTCACTGCTAATTCTGGCTTTTCCTTCTTCTGCCTAACTTCTATTTTCTGTAGATATCATTATGAAGGGTTCAGCTGAGGATGAAACCCTTCATGATTTTGACATCAAGGAGTCAGGTGGACATACATTCGATCTGACTCTGAGCTCTTCCAAGGCTGATGATAGGTTGCTCGATGATATGTTATCGGAGCCAAACCATCACAAGGTTACAGGACCATGCACAGAGGATGGTTCATCTGTAGGTATGAATTTTATTACAACTTTATCACTATTCATTGGTCAATTCTTGCTTAATCATAGGGGAGTCTTGATTGTAGGATGAGTTACTGTTGCTGGTACATCTTCAATCACCGGCGCTCCTGGCTAGCATGAGGGCTTTGGCTTTTCATCATTAGAGGTGGCCATGGCTACAGCTCGGCTGCCTACTTCTTAGCTTAAGGCTGCTGTTCCTTTAGTTTTGATGGTTACGGAAGCCACTGGCATTGTAGAGACTGGTGCTATTGCCCTAACCACGAGACCAACTAGAGGAGCCGGTACATCGACGACTGTTATACCTACCACCATTTCATCGATTCATGAGGTTAGGTCAGCCGAGCCAAGCACATGGTCTCAAGCTCGAGGGTCCTCCACTAGCGTTAGTAAGTTTTGCTTCATGACTTGCCTTGAGGTTTTAGTCAATATTTTATAATTTCTTATTCTCTTCTTTTTTTCTTGTAGAGCTTCCAACGTCTACATATGAGCTCGTCATGGCATTATTGTCTGATACTGATCCAAGCAAAGAGATGTTCCATATGGAGCTCAGCCATTTCGTTTCTTTTATGAGCGGAATGATCGATAATATCCTTCACCAAGGATATTCTTTTGATCAGTTCAGGCGGTCTCTTGATCGTCAAGTGACGATGATCAAGGAGGAAGGATTCCCAAATTTGGCTGATCTTCTCACCGTGGATTTAGTCACGTTACAGCATGAATTCAGAGAGTTAGGGGAGCTACAGGCTACAGGCGCTTCTTCATATATGGCTACTTAGTTAGAGTCCCAGCTGAAGCAGTAGTGTGATGCCCGAATGTCCCTTGGGAATGGGCTTCAAATGCAGAAGGGTTATGTTATGTAGATGAGGGCGATTCTCTCAAGGAAGGACAAGAGTAGGGCTGAATTGCTTAGCTCTTTATCCTTGGCTCATGAGAATATAGCCGATCTTGAAAAAGCCCTAAAGTATGCCAATGATTCATGTGCTGTTCTTGAACATGAATTAGCCGATGTTGAATCCTCTCGAAAACAGACACTTGAGAAGATGGAGCCTGCATAAGATAAGTTTAACAAGCTGAGAGGTGAAGCTGTAGGGATATTTGATGCAACCAAAGACTTTGTCATGGCTGATTTGCAGGCTAAGCTTGAGCAAACTTATGCGGAGAAGCTTTCTCCGCTAGAAATTCAGATTCTTGACTGTAGAATGTACTTGGATTGGTAGCTCAACTTTTATATCTTTCTTTTGTTTTGACTTCATTATGAAAACAAAGTCTTTTGCGTAGCGTATTTCTTTTATCATGATTTTTATCCCATCTGGAATATATAAATTACAATACTTATAGGGTTTTTGGCAAACCCTCAGCCATCAACGGATTTGATGTGTCTTTATTGATTACCGTTTAAATCGGGTTAACATGCAGATTGTTTAAATCTATTCCACATGTGACATTATGCTAAAAGGAGTTAACTCTTTTAGACTCTGTGCTATGATACCGAATACGTAGACTTAGTCATCCCTCACGGGATGCTTATAAGATTTTTAGCAAACCCTCAGCCCTCAAAGGATTTGATGTGTCTTTACTGATAACCGTATGAATCGGGCTAGCATATGAATTATTTAAGTCCGTTTTACATGTAACGTTGAGCTAAAAGAATAAATTCTTTTAGTCTTAGTGCTATGGTATTGAATACATAGACTTTTATTGTTTTCATTAGAAAAGATTAATTGGAAACACGTGTTAGGCATAGACTTATCTCTAATTAGGAATCGAGATAAAGTCCCCCAAACATGGATTATGGTGTCCTTTTCACAGCAAAAGACTAACCGGCAACGCGTGTTAGGCGTAGACTTATCTCTAATTAGGGATCAAGATAAAGTCCCCTAGATATGGATTCTGATATTCATTTCACGATAAAAGACTAATCGGCAACGTGTGTTAGGCATAAACTTATCTCTAATTAGGGATCGAGACAAAGTCTCTCCGGACATAGATTCTGGTGTTCTTTTTACGGCAAAAGAATAACCGACAATGCATGTTAGGCGTAGATTTATCTCTACTTAGGGATCAAGTTAAAGTCTCTCATACATGGATTTTTGTGTTCTTTCTATAGCAAAAGACTAACTGGCAACGCGTATTAGACGTAGACTTATCTCTAATTAGGCATCGAGATAAAGTCTACTAGACACAAATTCTGGTGTTTTTTCATAGTAAAAGACTAACCAGTAATACATGTTAGTCGTGGACTTATCGTGATTAGGTATCAAGATAAAGTCCCCTAGACATAGATTCTGGTGTCCTTTTCGTGGCAAATGACTAACCAGCAATGCGTATTAGGCGTAGACTTATCTCTAATTAGGCATCGAGATAAAGTCTCCTAGACATGGATTCTGGTGATGTTGAAAGATTGTGTCTTCTCTTGGAGCAAAGATGAACCCGATGCTGGAGAGAAAGAATTTTATATTCTATCTCCAGGTCTTCTCTTGGGGCAAAGACGAACTCGCGTACCTTCAACTCTTTCCAAGTTTTGGATGGTGCCACTCTCATGGCTTCCAACACATCCAGTGAAAGATTATTATGATAAGTCTAGAGGACGAACTCCTCTCTGATCGGATCTTGGCAATTCATGCCTTATTCCGGAAGCGTTTGATGAAGTTGTTGATTGACTCTCCATCTTTCTACTTCTCATCAAACAACGTCGCGATTGATAGCTCAGTGTCATCATCAAAGAAGTTGGTGACAAACATGCTTTCCATGTTATCTCAGCTGTTGATACTTCTCGGGTTGAGATAACGGTATCAATCAAAGGCGGCCCTATGATGGGTGCTAACGAATGACCGGACCATCAAATGTTCGTTGCCAGAAATTATGCCCAGGTGGGATTTGAAGTAAATCAGATGTTGAGTGGGCGAGCCTCTCCCATTGAATGGTGTAAAGTTAATTAGATTAAACTTCGCTGGATACGGGATTGACTCCCACTCCTTTGGATAAGGACATGGAATACCAGTCTTCTTTACCTCTTGAGCGAACATCAATGCATTGATCTTGCTCTCCAGGTCTTTCATTTTCTCATCCTCGCCTATATTTTCTTCGGGTGATTTCAGGGAGGAACGACAGGACTACCCACATCGTTGTTATCCTCGGTGGGACCACCCCTAGTATTTTGGTCAACCGGAGGGGTATCAACATTGGGATTTTTATCCATGTCCGAATCACTATCTTCTTGATTGGTAGCGTTGTGACGACTGGATTCACCATACTAATTTGACAGAGCTTGGAGCTAATGGTCATGTAACTCTTTCATCTGTTGCATGGTCATCTCCATTTCAACCTTGAGTTATTCTTTCTGTTTGGCCAAGGCTTCTTGAAGTAGCTGAGCCATTTATTCAGTAGTGACCATGAACGCCTCTCGAGCTCGTCCTGTGCTAGACACTGTATTGTCAGAAGCAATCACAGGCAAGCGTATGACGCTTCATCATCTGAGGATTGTCCTTTATTCAGTCTCAGTCTGATAGTTCCTGACCGTAGCCAAGTGAGACGCTGGGATGCCCCTGGAAAAGGATTATGACTGGAACACCGTGTTGAATTTCCCTTATCAGCCATGTTGATGGTGACAACTAGGAGTTCGTCATCTTGACCGGTTGATCTTCTCCTACAAAAGTGTCTTGATTTAAATTTGAACGCTTCGGTAGAGATTCTTTCAAATATTGAGACCCTCCGTGGAGAGGTCTTGGTAGAGCTACACGCTGATAAGTCTCTCACAGGGATAGTGAGAGTCCATTTCTTAGGAATTTCTCTTCCAAGAGTTGTTCACACCCCCAACCCGATAGTACAACTCATCGGCATGATGGCCGGAGGAACCTATCATGTGGTGGCATGACTTCCTAGGTGTAACGTCATCGTCTGACGGTCACACTCTCTTCTGGGAATGTGACACCTTATTGGTGTCCTCAAGAGTCACATGTTTGGTGTTGGCCTTTTTATTTTGATGATGTTTAACAAACAATTTATTACTAATGTTGTTTGTCTAGTGTTTGTACATTCCTATGTTTTGTAGACAAACAACGTTGTTGGAGGATGGATGGATTGCGCTTCAACGATGATATCCAATGGAGGTTGGCGGAATGTCGGGTTGAAGCCTATACAATTCAAGTTAAAGATCAAGTTCAAGCTTCATCCGCAAGTGTACCAAGTCAAGCTTAATTGAAGATCAAGATTGCTTGGGTAATGTAGTTTAGGTTTTATATTATGTGTGTTAAGTACTCTAAGCTCAATTATCTATACACACACATTTATTGGTTTCTTCGTATATATATATATAGTTATATATATATACATAAGTTTTGTATATATATACATACATAGTTTTGAGTTTTCAAGTTCATAAATATGAGATTACACATTTCATATTTATTATTGTGTTTTGGTTTAGCTATATAGATATGAAACAAATTTACATTCATATATATAATTATATGTTTTCATACTCTATTGTGTTTTTAAAAATATTGCATAGAATATGCAATTTTGTGAAAATATTGTATTCTTAGTTTATAGACTTCAATATCAGTTTATACATGTTTTACTAAGTCTATAAAAACATTTCACAAGGTTTCAAAATGTTGTTTGAGTCAAAATATCAAAATATCAATTTCCAGGTTTTCATGTTTTTGAACATATTTGCAAAATGATGATATTTTTCATTTGGGAAGTCCTTTTTCAAAACCAGTCGTTGTAGCATGTTTATTATCACGTATACAATCATTCCCCAAAGTTTTACATTTTTTGGAATTTGTTTGATATTTTTAAATAGCGTTTTAAAATCAGCAAAACTGTTTTTTTCAGGAGTATCAGTATTCGGTCGACCGCACCGGTCGACCGAACCTGAGGTCAAAAGTTCACTGGGCTGACAGAGAGCTGTCGGTCGACCGGTCCGGTTGACCGATGAAAATTTCCGGTCGACCGACGAATTTTCCGGTCGACCGACGAGTGATTTTTCTGCTTCCAACGGCTAGTTTTTTGACCGTCGCCTTGGGGCTGTTTTTGTCTTTTGACTTGGGTTTTTGCTGAGATTCTTAGAGGGTATATATACCCCATTGCTGATGTCTTTTTAATATTATTAAGAAGTTTTTAAACAAGGTTTTAAACAAGGGTTTAAGCTCGTTTAGTTTGGTTTAAGTTTGTTTTGGGTTTGCTGTTACAAAGAGGAGCTTTTCATCAGCTATTGAAAAATTCATCTTCAACACTTCATCATCCTCTCTTTGTATTTATAGAGAAGTTTCCTTAACTCTATTTCCTAGCATTTCTACTATTGTATTTCATATCAATCTTATTGCTAGTTCTTATTGAGTTAAGTTTTTATTTATATCTCCTTGTTTACACACACAACCATTGAGCTTATTGTATTTGCATACATTATATAATTAGGTTGTGGGATTGTGTGACATTGAGTTGAGCCTAATTGAGTTCTCACCTTGTTAGAGAGAATAATCATTTATGATATTTGTGCTTATTGTGAGATCACTTTGTAATACACTTGTACACCGAGTGAGAAGTGTGTGGTGAGAGTCGGGGATCGTCCCAAGAGGAGTGGCGTCGGTTGACGTGCCTAGGGAGAGGTTGTAACCGAGCACTTGAGGAAGATACGGCTAGGTCCAACACTTAGTGGGTGTAGAGTGTGATTACAAGAGTGTGAGTTGTAGAGTTTTCGGTTAGCTAGAAAACCGAGTGTGTAGAAGAAGTTCCGGCTTCCAAACCGGATTGTGTTAGTGGATTTCTCCCCGGGAGTGGGGAGCGGAGATGTAGGACGGAAGGTCCGAACTCCGTGATCATATTGCTTGTTTGAGTTTGTCTTTGGCGTATTTCTTTTTGCATTTATCTTATCGCCAATTGTGCATTGCTCATTCATTTCTATATCATCCACTATCTTGTTTAGATTGTTTGCCCTTGTGTTAGTTGACATATCCTTACATATATCATATTGTATATCTCCTTGGTAGGATATATCATCTTGTGTTAGTTTATATATCCTTGCATATATTTCTATCATATAGGATATATCATCTTGTGTATATTGCATATTCTTACACATAACCCTTTGTATATCTATCTTGCAAGAATATATTTGTTAATTAATTTTAATTGGCATTTAATCGGATTAGATTAGCATAAGACCCTAATCACCCCCCTCTAGGGTCTAACATTTGGAACTACACCTTCACGAGGGTAGAACCTTAATGGGCTCCTGATCTTCGACATGCCCCCCCCCAAGCGGGCAGTTACAGGAATTGACTTGCTGGGAAGACTTGTACGACCCCTAGCATGAAGAGTCACTCGGGATTTGTTCAATGGACCTAAGCATTCTTTTATTGGGCTTTGCCTCGATCTTCATGTAGAGGACCGAGGCGATATGCTATCGTAATATTGAGTTTGGATAAATCCACACTATCATAAGGCTTTGCCGGAGGTACAGGAGCGACGAGAGTAGGAACGGAGGCCAACGAAAGCTGAGAAACACCTGCGAGGCTTTGGTTGGCGTGAGATAGTCAGTGGTGTCTTGGCCAAGTGTGACATAGTCTGTACTGTCTCGACCAGGTGAGAGACAGTTCAGACTGTCTCGGCCTGGAGGGGCTAATTCAGCGATTGTCCGAGTTGATTTCGGCGTTGTCTTGGACTTCGGCATCTAGACTTGGCGGTTCTTTGACCACCTCTTCCTTTTGCAATTCCTGTGCTTTCTACACAAGAATTCATGCATGCGCTAGTAGTGCACAAGGCTTCTGGATGCATTCCTCGAGAGTTGAGCAATTCCTTCTGGATGCATTGCTCGTTGTGGTGGTGGCTTAGTTGCTTGACGCTTCCTAAATTCTAGATTTGCGTGATAGTGGAGTCCGTCAACTTGCTCCAAGGCCTTGGCGAACTGACGTGTGAGATGTTGGCGCTACCTCTGACGATCCCTCTTCGTCAAAACTGATGCGCCTTTAGCGAACAACTCCTTGACTAAAGAGGAGTTATTGAGAGCCACGGATCTGACTTCATTGGATGTCGGAGGGGCTTTGTGAGAGGAACCTTCAACAATAATTAGGCGAGAGTTATCTCCTTAGGTCTTTTTATCTGAAGACCAGCAAACCTTCTTCAAAGAAGAGAGCTTCCTACACTTGCGAGGGGAGGAGGATCTAAAGGAGGAGGATGAGACGTAATCCTTGAACTTTTGCTGGTCAAACTCATACTCGACCTCTACATCAACCAGGATCTTGATCCTTGGTTATGACACGACAACCTCGACAGAGAGGCTGTTGGCTCCCATTGTAGTCACTAGCGTGTTAGCATAGGAAATCTTTTTCATTGTGAAATCCATTACAACTATTTATCGATTTACAAGATTCGAAAGAAGGAGACTTTTTATAAGACTTCTCTTACACGAATGAAAATAAATGAAGACTTTCTAGAAACACACGTAAGATCATTTATCGATCGCTGCTTGCATAGGATCTTTGCCTGTGTTGGGGACTCTTTACTCTATGGACCACCGAGTATCAGATTCAGTTAGTCTCGTTTCATAGAGAAAACAAGAATTGAAGTAAATATCTCAATGAGGTGAGATATGTACTCTTCTCAAGATCATAACGATAGTATGATCTTAAGGAAACTGATGCAAGGGCTGTAGATCTATCGAACTCCTCTTTTTATACTGAAGAACTCACCAAGATCTCACCTTTAGATCTGAACTTCGTGGCTTTCCTCTCACAGAGTCAGCAACTCGCCTCCAAGCTCTAAAATTCCAGATTACTCATGTATAGGGGCCCTTGGAGTGTATTTATAGGCTTCGGGTGCCCTATTTTTGAATCAAAATTCATGATTTAGACTTATCTTCAGTTAATAACAGCTCTTCCATATTTAAGGATAGCCTCAAGGTAGTTAGGGAGGCTCCGGAACTGTCAAAACTGATCGAAAACCGTCAAAACTTGTCCGAGAGGCTGATCTATGCGAAACAGTCCTGTCTGTTTCGCATATGTGCGAAACACTTTGGTTTGTTTCGCACACTTTGTCGTGTTTTGCACATGTGCAAAACACTTTGGAGTGTATCGCACATACGAAACACATTTGTATGTTTCGCACATGTGCGAAACATATTTGTGTGGTTCGCATGTGTAAAACAGTTTATACTACCTTTGGTATTTTGGTTTTAATGATTTTGTCCTACCTCGGAATGAGGTGATTAAAGTTACGTTGAAAAGCTGACAAAGAGAACTACGACTTTTGTCTTTTGAGTTTTTTTGGATTCGGATTACATCATGGTTGAAATTTTAGTTCTTCATATTCGTGCATCGATTTTCTTCTGGAACTATGCATTCTAAATCTCATTGTTGCTTCATCGCTTTATTGCTTCGCTCATTCCTTTACTTCCCCTTTGCATTGAATAATCCTCTTTAACTCGGACATCTATGTTCATCGCTTTCTCTTCGTCTCGAGCTGCGTGTGGAAACCTATAAGCAATTTTTCACGTCTATAATTGCGACAGCTTCATTCCAATTTTCTTCCATCCTCCAATAGTTATGATCATGTAGGCGCAAGTCCAACCAACCTCTAACTAAGGATCTTTGTGTAAGATACCTAATAATCAAATTTAAAACACTCAACAAATGATGCTAGGAATCGTTTGTTAATCATCAAAACCAGATTAGACAATAGACTCATAAACAAGAGATCTAATAATCTTTTCCTTTTTGATGATGACAAACAATCTACACAAAGAGTATATAAAACATGCATGATATTAAATGAATATATAATTTATAATCCTCATGCATGATACCAATAGTAGGCAAAGAAAATGAGATACTCACAATACACTTGTTTCTCCCCCTTTGTTAACATCAAATGGAGAAAACAATAAGAAGAAAGAGAGCAATAGGCTCCCTATAAATATAAGCACAAGTGAGTATAAACAAATAGGGAATGCTCCCCCTATCAAAAAGCCTTAAAGCATATATAGAAAAACAAATAACAAGGCAACTAAATGTGAGCAAATAGACATAAAAAAATAACCGCAACTCACATTTAAGGTGACCCAAGATAACACACACACACACACACACACACACACACACACACACACACACA
>BQKN01000504.1:217066-269740 GCA_022839385.1 Asparagus kiusianus | reverse complement strand
TCTCAGCTTGGCCGAGACACCCCTGGGGTGTCTTGGTTTTGCCAAGACACCCCTCGGGTGTTTTGACCTAGCCGGGACACCGCCGGGTGCCTCGGTTCAGTCCGAGACTGTCAGCCGTTATTCCGCCGTTGACTTTTCGTCCCAACTCGGATTTGAGTGATTCCGGATGCGTTGGAATTCTGACGAAGAGCTCTGTCGGTCCCGATGGTTAGATTATCAGTGGGATGAACGGGACACGAAGGGCGTTGCTCCTTTTGTAGCGGTCGCGGGGTTCCCGGTCAGTCCGTATCCCCGTTATTCTGAAATTCTGTCGGCTCACGTAATCCGTCGGTTCACTTCAGGCGCTCACCGACATCAATGGAACTCTTTTGAACCGGGTAGTGACGTTCATCGTCGCTCGTTAACACTGAGCTGCTTGCGGGGACCTATCGGCAATTTTTGATGCCTACAAATACCCCCTCCAAAGTGTTTCGGACTCGTTTCTTTTATAGAAGAGACCGGAATACTTTGGATATGATTGGTCCAGCCTTCAGTCGGCATAAAGGACCTGTGGTTCGCTTCAACTCTCGGCTCCTTCGATTTTCGGTTTATCCGGTGCTTTGTCGAATAACCAAAGTTGTTCCGGCGCTGCGTTTATCGCCTGGCCGTCGTCGGAGTCTCGTGTCTAAAGCTGGTGAGTTGAGTTTGGCTCATGTCATTCGGTTGACTTTTGAACTTACTATCCCTATCACATCGTGCTGACTTGGGGTTTCGGATCGCTGCAGTTTGACTTTTTGTCGCACCGCACTGATTGGCATTGACTTTTGATGCAACGCGCTGAATGGCATTGACCCAGGGTTACGCGTTGACCGGCGTCTATCCCAGGGTTTCAAATCCGCCTGGGTTGACTTTTGTCGTCACGCGTTAACTTTTGTCGCTGCGTGTTGACTTTTGCCGCAACGCGCTGACCGGCGTTGACCTAGGGTTACGCGTTGACCGGCGTCTACCCTAGGGTTTCAAATCCGCATGGGTTGACTTTTGTCGTCACGCGTTGACTTTTATCGCCGCGTGTTGACTTTTGTCGCAACGCGCTGACCGGCGTTGATCTAGGGTTACGCGTTGACCGGCGTCCATCCTAGGGTTTCAAATCCGCATGGGTTGACTTTTGTCGTCACGCGTTGACTTTTGTCACCACGTGTTGACTTCTGTCGCAACGCGCTGTCCGACGTTGACCTAGGGTTACGCGTTGACCGGCGTCCACCCTGGGGTTTCGAACCGTCGAAAGTTGACTTGTGGAATTCATCAATATTTTCAACCGTCGGCGAAGAATGGACATTTTCAGAAACATCGGGGGTTGGAAAACAATTCGGGGGGTCAAAAAATTGTTCGAGGGGTCAAAACCCGGACGAAACACCCCGGGGTGCCTCGGCAAGGCCGAGACACCCTTGGGGTGTCTCGGCATTGCCGAGACACCCCTAGGGGTGTCTCCCCCTAGCGGTCCCCCCCTCTCTCTCTTTTGTCATTTTCCTCCTTTAATTCAAAATTCAAAGAGATTTTCCCCCTTTTCTTTGTTCCAAAACCGAACTTCCCCCCTCTCCATTTTCGGTTTTGTGTTTTTCTTCCCCAAGCCTCTTTCCTCCATTGAAGAACCCATCAATCCTCAAGCAAGCTCGGATTTTTGGTGGATACCCATTTGGCCGAAGCTTCATCTCCTCCAATTAGGGTTTATTCCTCCATCTTCAAGCTCAAAGAAAACCCCTTTGATTTGGTAAGTCCCTTTCACAACCCTCTCATTTTTCTTGTAAAGATTGCATCTTTATGCTTTTAGTAAGCTAGGGGTTGCGTATGCACTATACTTCGGGGGGTTTTGTGCAAAAGAGGCAATGGCCGAAACTTTGAGGGGTTTATTTGCAAAATTCGTGGGGCTTTTATGCAAAAATGTAACTGAAATTTTAGGGCTTGGATCCATGTCCATTTGATCAAGAAATGTGGGGGGTGCTTTATGCAAGAGGATCAAAGAGTTGTTTGAGGGGTTTATTTGCAAAACAGCCCATAAAAGTTTTGGAGGGGTTTATTTGCAAAAGGGCCACGAATTTGAGGCTGAAATCCAAGGAGTTTAAACCACAAACTCGTGATCAAGTTTTTGGTAAAGGCATGTGGAGACTAAACCAAAAGTTTGTGGAGGGGCTTTTATGCAAAATTGGCTAAATTCTGCAAAAGGGCTTATTTGCAAAATTTAACCAAAATTGTGGGGTACCGGGGTACTAGATGATCGAACGTGATGATCATGACCCGGATCACGCGTGTCCTTGACCCAAATTTGGCCTTGAACACGGGGGTATTTTGGGTATTTCACCAAAATTCACCGCGAAAACAATTATTGTCTTGCGGGCACGAAATTTGTAGGTTTTAATTAGACTTCAACTATAAAATCCTATTTATTCATAGGATTTTAAGTTCAAGTGCTTAATTTCCTTTTTTTCAATATTTCGTGTCTGCATATTGTACCTGATATACTACCTCTTATTGCAGGTTCGCGATGTCTCCCCGTCGATCTCGACCTTCCAGGAGTCGTTCCCGCTCGCAGCATAGCGAGGAAGAAGCTCCTACGATATCTCCCCTAGCGGCCTCTTTCTTCGGGGGTGAGAATTCATGTTTTCTGCATCCCGGATTGACCTCTTCGCGGGTCATGAAGGAAGAACCGATACCCCTCACGCGGGGTTAAGGTTACGGACTTGTTTTGCTTAGCCAATTCAAGTCTTCGGGTGTATTGGGGCGATCTCGTGTCGTCTTTCACCGTACATATCGGTGTGTGTTATCACGCTGTTCACGTGATGATGCACACCATCCTCTCGGTGTAGGACACTCGAAATCGTCTCTCCAGTTTTCCCGTGAATAATCTCATCTCGCCTTTATGAGATAGATTTTCTGACCCTATGCTTTGTGACTTGTTGCAGTCGAGTTTCCTGGTGGTAGCCTTCCTTCTCATGCGAATACTGGTTGCAGCCGTGAGGTCTTCTCTTCGGCTTCTGTTAGGCAGGCTATTGATCCGCTCCCGCAGTTCGACAGAGATCGTTCAGACGAATCCTGTCGCTTGATACGGGATGGAGGGCGTCACTGTTTACGCTAACTTATCACCGATGCTCCCCTCACCGCAGATTCTTCGTCTACTCAAGCTTTGAAGAAGCCGGATTTTCTATTCGGGGACCATATTGAGGATCCCGCCACCCTGACTCTTACCGCTGAGCATTGGCTAACTCTTGATGAGGGAGCTCTTTTGTACATCCCTTCTGTTCCTCATCACTATTCCTTCACTCATCTGGAAGGACAGGCCGTGGAACGACGGATGTCTTGGCACCTCACTGATGACGCTGAGCGAGTCCATTGCGGGTATGCTTCTCATGGTAAGACTCCTGGTTCTGCCGGATATCATCATGTTCGTGGCCTTCGACCCGGGATCATGGGTCTTGACACTGCACCCCCAGGCGAGGTGTCCGCAGCTGCTTCTACCGTGAGGAACCGTCTGGCTCTCCTTGGGAGAAGGCTGCCTCTGCCAGACTACCGGTGCTATGGTTGGGCTTCTTCATTAGCCAAGGGATGGTGGCCCCGCATGACCGTATACGTCTTGGGGCGCTGGGAGAAGGATCTGAAGAGTAGTGACTTGTATGTACCTATAAGAGCTACCATGTATGGACTCCCAGTTAGCTGCCGCCATTTCTTGGCGTTGTTGGAGATGTATATGCCTGATAGCAACACATTCCTGACCAGCGACTGGGAGCTAGGGTTGGCCCTCCATGAGATGCATCAGGTTTCCGGTCTTCCGATGGGAGATTGCCCATATCAGGAGTATTTTCCTTCGAACCAGCAGTTGGGGTGGTTGAAGAAAGATAATCCCGATATGTATGACACCCTCTGGGACATCACCTGTTATTATTACACCTCCTTGATCCAGAGTTCTCCTCCAGCCAAGACGAAGAAAAAGGTCAGCTTGAAGCAGTTTGCTTCATATTTGTTCCAGAATTTGGAGGGTGATTCCAGCGGGCCCATCCGTGAGCTAGATGTCTTGACCGTCACCACCATTAACGAGTTGATGGAGAAGAGCGAGGCTCGGTCCTATACCATTGCCAGAGCTGAGGGAGCCTTTCTTGCAGGGACTAAGTTTCGTTCGTTCCTCCGACATGCGCAGAAGTCCATCGAGCCTCGGTCTTTGTTAGCAGGCTATCTTGCCCTCTGGTTGAAGAAGTGCGTTGTTCCGCACCAGGCTTCAGATGCTTTGCCTCTTGAAGTGCTCTTCCCCGCGGTTCAGCTAGCTTATGGGAGGGAACTTTCTCTGCTCCCAGCGATGGTTGCCAGCATCCATTGCGGGCTTAGGAGAGTGGTCAGTAGTTTTACTCAGGTGGGTCCTGAGCCATCTACCGAGCTTATCTGTCCTAAGGTCGAGCTTCCCTACGCATATCTGATGGCGTGGTTCGTTCTTCATCGTCCTGGTTTAATGTCGGCGCCCAGCGTTGTTGACGTCCCCGTCCCATACATGCAGCTGTTGGAGAAGAGCAAATGGCTTGCGAAGAAGTTCGATGACGTTCAGCAGGCACTTCAAGTTCGCAAGAGCTGGGAGTTCTTCAAGTGTTTCCCTCAGTTTTCGGGTCGTTATGGCGACGTATTGACCGATGAGGAGAAACCCAGGAGTGACCGAACCATCCTTGACATTGGTTGTTTCCGTTGGTTGGTAAACATCCGCGTCGGGTATCTTGTCTTCCGGGTGAAGAACCGATGCCATATAGAGCCTTACCTCCCCTGCCGTTTTGCTCGTCAGTTCGGCTATGACCAACTATATGTTGGGAATCCCAGCCGTGGTTTGAAGGTTGAGGGAGGACTCGTTGACGGTGTACGAGCATGGCTGTGGACTATGGTGGGCTGCACCGGAGCCCACTTTGCTCTCCCCTCGTACAGGCGTAAGCCGATGATTACTTTCCTCAGCTGCAAGTGGTTCCTTTCTACCCATGAATTCATAGGTGTGAGGAGCCTTTCAGAGTTGCAGTCCGATCACTCGGTCCAGGCTGCCATGATGGCTGCTCGTAAGGCTGAGCTTGCTCAGAAGCAGAGGAAGAGACCTGCCAAACCCTCTCTCTCCAGCAAAGATGATGAAGAGCTCCTTCCTACGGATGATGAGGACGAGACCTCTGAGGAGGAGTATGCGGATATAGACACCGACCAAGCAGAACTTGGTGCAGGTTTGTCATATCCTTTAATTTTCTTTCTCAACTCTAATTGGTATCAACGAAATATCTTGTTCATCTAATGAAATGAACGTTATCGTTTCAGGTAGGACTGTCGTCGATCATGGGCCACTTGCTTCCCGTTATACGAGCTCAGGACCCGACGACCGAGCTCCCACGTGTAGCGAGTCCGTGCATGACCGACCAATTGGTTCCAGGAGGGCTGGTACTTCGAAGAGGAAGAAGACTGCTCACAAACCATCTGTCGGTCAGCGTCCTTGTGGAGTAGATTTAGGAGACGTTACCGATAGAGAGGAAGGTAACATCTTTTTGAACATACCTTTATCACTTCAAAGTGCTTTACCCTTTGGGATTCATGATCATGTTTTATGTTCCAGGGATCTTTGAAGAGGGTGAGCTTCCACCGGATCTAGTATTCCCTGGATCCGACAACATGGATTGCTTCATGCAACAAATGTGCGACGCTCTTCGTGATGGCTCCCTGGGCATTGACCTAAACATTGATCTTGAGCCGGCGAGTAATGTTGAGCCCACCGTCCCATGTTCAGGTATATCTCCATTCGATGATACCCTCCTCAATAGTTAAGGAATTCATGCTTATTTCGCGCTTTGCTTTCTTTCAGAATATCTGACGAACCCAAGCGCGGATATTGGGGAAAGAGAATCTTCTGCTCATGCTGCAGGTATTTCTTTTCCCCTCTTCCCTATTTCCTTATGCATCTTTCCAACATTTCGGTTGTCTTGCAGATGTCGTGATGGAAAAGCCAGCTGAGGATGGAGCTTTTCCGGATACAGGTTTTGAGGTACAGGGGCATGCTCCTGTACCCAGTTTCTCGAAACCCGATGCTGGATTATTGGCCGACATGTTAGCCGAACAGACTTCCGGAGGGACTGTGAGACCACTCTTTAGGAGTGATTCATTCACAGGTATATATCCGATTCCCTTTCATTTTCTTTTTCTTTCATCCCACTTTTCTTTACTTGTCTAAATTTCCATTTTGACTAATAAAGAAGAGTAACTATAGGACCAGGCGCTGTGCCTGATACCACCATAGCTTCGGGCGTTTTCCCATCTCCGCCGAGTGGTACGACTGATTTGCCCACGGGGGTTGATATACCCTCCATGACCAATCCTGTCGTTACTTCGGAGTCTGTCGGACCTCAACCCGAGGGGACTTCTGCCGGCATAGGTATACCTCGAACTTCCCCTTTGGGTTTTCTGATTGTATTTGATAGTCCCTTAGCTTTCTATATTGCCGCTTGCAGGATGTCGATCCTCTCTGTACGAGCGTGTCCACGCTCTTTTGGTCGATACCGATCCAGACAGAGACGTTTTCCGTATGGATCTTGGCTTTTTCACGGCCTTTTATAACGGCATGATCGAGAAGCTTCTTCACAGAGAGTACTGTTTCGATCAGTTCAGGCGTTCCTTTTCTCGTCACATGATGATGATGAGGGAAGAAGGACACCCGGAGTTGGCCGATTCCTTCACTGCTAAATTTGCTGTTCTGGAGTCAGAGATCCGAGAGCTGAGGGAGTTGAAGGCTGGTGGAGCCTCCTCTTTTGCATCGTCTCAGATGGAGGATAGGCTGACGCAGTGGCGTGACCTGAGATCTTCCATCGGTAGCGAGCTTCGATCACGTGAGCATTCTGTTGCGCAGCTGATGGCTACCTTGGTGAGGAAGGACGCCAGCAGAGCCGAGTTACTCAGCTCCTTGGATTCCACCCGTGAAGAGATAGCTAGGCTGAAGGAGGCCTTGGGGCGTGCCGAAGAGTCCGCTACTCTTATCGCCGAGGACTTGGCTGGATTAGAGCGTTCTCGTGAATGGACGCTCGATAAGCTGGGATCAACACAGGAGGGATTGATGAAGCTGCAAAGTGAAGCCGCGGAGGTCTTAAGCAGTTCTGAAGACTCTGTCCGAGCTAGCCTGCAGGCAGAACTCGAGCAGGGCTACATGGACAGGCTCTCTAGTTTAGAGTCCCATGTTCTTAGTCGTCAGTTGCCTTCGGGCTAACGAACTTGTTGTTGTATGCTTTTGGCTTGATCTATTACTAGAGACTCCGCATTTGCTTCTTTTCACAGGATTTTTGGTACACCCCCAGCCCTCAATGGGTTTGATATGCCGTTTACCATTTCTTATAGGGAAAAGGGCACTCTGCACCGCGTATTGGATGATGACTTATCCCTTCTTAGGATTCGGGATAAAATTCCTCAGGTTTAGACCCTGGTGTCTTCTTTAATCGGTAAAAGACTAAACCGGCTATACGTGTTAGGTATAGACTTTGGGGTTTTTGGCAAACCCCCAGCCCTCAACGGGTTTGATGTGCCTTTACCGATTACCGTTTGAATCGGGCTAGCATGCGAATTGTCTAAATCTGTTCCGCATGTAACGTTGTGCTAAGAAAATTGCTTCTCTTAGACTTAGTGCTATGATTTTGAATACATAGGCTTCGTCTTTCTCACGGGAATAGACTACCCGGCAACGCGTGTTAGGCGTTAACTTCATCCCTGTCTTTTCTGAAAGCAAAGACAGGGGAAAAGGGGAGAGGATTGTGCTAAGAAAATTACTTTCCTTAGACTTAGTGCTATGATGTTGAATACATAGGCTTCGTCTTTCTCACGGGAATAGACTACCCGGCAACACGTGTTAGGCGTTGACTTCATCTCTGTCTTTTCTGAAAGCAAAGACAGGGGAAAAGTGGGAGAGGAAGAATTTTATATTCTATCTCCTAGTATTGAAGAGGAAGAATTTTATATTCTATCTTCAATTGGAAAGAAGACTCAATGGGAGAGGAAGAATTTTATATTCTATCTCCCATTGCTGAAGAGGAAGAATTTTATATTCTATCTTCAGTTGGCAAGGAAACTCGAGGTGGGATCTCCACCTCCAGGATCCGAAAGGGTGAAACTAGGAGTGGGATCTCCACTCCGAGAATCGAAAGGTTCAAACGGCCGTACCTTTTATAGGTTTGGTCATTTGAATCTGAAGAAGCCCGATTTCTACCCTAACTTTTATAGGTTTGGTGGAAAAAGGAGCAAAGGCAACTTTTCGTTTATCGAAAAGTGATGACTCGGTCTCAATCTTGGCTAGGGTAAGCTTGACTAAGTGAGAGTGGTGGAACAACCCTAACTTTTATAGGTTTGGTTGTCCGGATTGAAAGTGAACCTCTCGTTCCTGGGAGGAATCGAGAGGGGATTTTGGTTGTGGCCCTAACTGTAGGAAGGTTTGACCAAGTGGAAAATTTGAAAACGATCATAACCGTAAGAAGGTTTGATCGCTCGATTTGTGGACCTCTCGTTCATTGGAGGAATCGAGAGGGGAATTTGGCTTTGGTCCTAACTTTTATAGGTCTGACCTGAAAGCAAAGAGAGTGGCATACGGGCGGCAATGGGAACGCCAACTCGTATTATCACTCAAAAGGGAGACTTCAATGTTAAGTGATTAGTACCTAACATGTCGAGTCTGAGAATTGCCAATGACTGGCAGGTAGGAATTTTGGTGGATCCGTTGTCAATTGATTTGATCAGCGAATAGCTTGGTGAGGGAAGATTAATCCATCGAATGATCAGATCTCATCTCACAAAAGGTAACTCATGAGAGTTAGAGTCCGACAAACAAGAACATTCAGAATTCGAATGTGGATTTCTTGTTCATCTCTCTTACAGCGACCGGGTTATCCCTAAGAATACCCCAATGCGGCATTCTTTCGGGAACTCCCCGGTACATCAAAATTTTCTGAAGATACTAAGGATAGTATCTTTTCAGGAACTTGCCATTTATTGGCATCATAAGCCGGTCGCCATCTTTGGTGACTAAGCGATATGCGCCGTTCGAATAAACTGTTTCTACTACGAACGGTCCTTCCCATTTGGGTTCAAATTTGCCTTTCTTCTTGGAGTTAAGGATCATAGGACGTCTTTCAGTTAAGACCAAATCCCCTTCCTTAAAACTCCTTTGTCGAACCTTTTTGTCGAAGGCTCGAGAAATTCCAGCTTGGTAAAACTCAATATGTTGTTGAGCTTCCAGGCGCTTTTCATCGAGCATCTCCAGTTCTTCGAGGTGTTTCTGATGTTGTTCTTCGGTCGTCATCTGGGTTGCAAGGGCGATCCGAAGAGATGGAATTTGAATTTCCAAAGGGAGAACGGCTTCACATCCATACACCAATGAGTATGGGGTTGCGCCGGTCGGTGTACGCACCGTAGTACGATAGGCCCATAGAGCCGCGCCGAGCTTGTCATCCCAATCCCTCTTGTTATTCTTCACAAGTTTTGACAAGAGCTTTATGATAGTTTTGTTGAAGGCTTCAGCTAATCCGTTTGCTGTGGGATTGTAAGCCGTTGATGAGATGTCCTGAATTTTGAACTTTTCGCAGAACCTTATGAAGGCGTTGCTGACAAATTGAGGACCGTTGTCATGTATGATTCGTCTCGGAACACCATGCCTGTAGATGATATGGTGCTTGATGAATGCAATGACGTTGCTCGTTTTAACTTCTCTGAGTGGAACTGCTTCAGCCCATTTGGAGAAGTAATCGGTAATTGCCAGGATGAACCGGTCACCTTTGACTGAAGGAGGATTTATAGGACCAACAATGTCCATTCCCCAAGTCTCGAACGGCCATGACGTAACCGAAGGATGCAGATGCTCCGGAGGTTGGTGCATATAATTCGCGTGTACTTGACACGCGTGACACTTTCGGGCGTATGTGATTGCATCGCTCATCATGAAAGGCCAAAAATATCCCATTCTTCTGATGCGATCATAAAGCTTGGGACCAGGTTGGTGCGCGCCGCACTCTCCTTCATGTGCCTCTCTAAGCACTTCTTCAGCTACTTTGGTCGATAAGCAACGTGCTAGCAGCCCATCGTACCCCCTGCGATATAGCGTTCGATTCTCCGTATTATAGTAGAATCTTGGAGCTCTTCGTCTGATTGACTCTCTCTCCTTCACATCTTCTGGCAAGATTCCATGCAGGACGTAGTCGATGATGGGGAAACGCCAATCTCGGGGTTCGAACTCAGCATGAGTTGTGTGCACCTCCTGGACCTCTTCTTCCCTGTCATTTTCATCATAAAGCGGCACTAAGAGTTGGTGAGTTCTTACCGTAACAAACTGCTCTGTTCCGGGAGGCTGTGCCAGAGATACAGCTAAAGCCGCTAACGCATCTGCATAGGTATTCTGTAACCGCGGAACATGCTCGATGAAGAATCCTTCAAACGATTCCGCTAGTTCCACCGCCATCTTGTGATATGGGATTAAATCCTGACTTTGGACTTCGTATTCCCCTTGGACTTGTTTAACTATCAGTTGAGAATCACCGAAAGCTTC
Organism: Asparagus kiusianus; assembly: GCA_022839385.1. Classification (NCBI taxonomy): domain Eukaryota; kingdom Viridiplantae; phylum Streptophyta; class Magnoliopsida; order Asparagales; family Asparagaceae; genus Asparagus; species Asparagus kiusianus. The sequence goes on along the minus strand of BQKN01000504.1, from coordinate 259,194 downwards.
GAGATACTCAACCCCCAGCTCTTTGGCGAAATTGAGTCCTATAATTAGTGCGTTGTACTCTGCTACATTATTCGAGCATGGCTCGGTTAATGAGTAGGCTCGAGGCATCACATGGTTTCCCGGGGAAACTAAGACAACCCCAACTCCGGAGGAGACCTTAGAACATCCAGGAGTACCTGTGGCAAGAGCCGCTCGGGAAGCACCATCGAAGTACAAACGCCACACTTGTTGGTGCGAAGTTGCGTTGACTTCGTGGGTTTCATCAGGTAGGTCGTCATATATCTCGGCGGTGTGCGTAGTTGGATTAGATGCCAGGAGATCGCAGATGGCCTACCCTTTTACTGACTTCTGCTGTTTGAAGTGCAGATCGTATTGGGACAAGAGTAAATCCCATTTTGCTAACCGTCAATTCATGGAAGCTGGTTGAGTCATGAACACCCGGACTGGGTTAACTTTGGAGATGACATAGATGGTCTGTCCAACCAAGTAATGTCGCATCTTCTGGATGGCGAACACTAAGGCGATGCATTCTCTCTCAATCATGGGATATCAAGATTCCGCGCCCACCATAGTTCGGATTAAATAATATACTGCTTGCTCGTGACTGTTATCGTCATCTTGTGCAAGCAATGCACTTAATGAGTGGCTAGTCGCCTTGACATAAATCAAGAACGGTTTGCCCGATTTTGGTGCAACGAGTACGGGAGGTTTCGAGAGATATTCTTTAATACTCTCGAATGCCTTTTGACAAGCGTCGTCCCATACAAATGACACGCCCTTCTTTGTGAGCCTGGAGAACGGTTGGCATTTCCCCGAAAGGTTCGAGATAAACTGACGGATATAAGCCAATCGCCCTTGTAGTCCTCTGAGCTCTTTGAGGTTTCTCGGAGGTTGTAATTCATTGATCGCCTTTACTTTATCCGGATCAATGTGAATACCTTTGGTGGTGATGACGAATCCCAGGAATTTGCCACTGGACATTCCGAGGAAAGACTTAGTGGGATTCATCTTCAATTGATGAGATCGCATCAAGTCGAACATGGTCTTCAAGTCTTTAATGTGATCATTCTTATCACGACTTTTCACGACCAGATCATCTACGTAGCATTCGACAGTCTTTCGGAGATGCTCCTGAAAGATCTTCGACATAGCTCGCTGATATGTAGCACCTGTATTCTTCAAGCCGAATGGCATAACTGTGTAGCAGAAAACGCCGAGAGGCATTCTAAATGCAGTATGCTTTTCATCATCTGGATGCATCTTTATCTGGTTATAACCAGAGAAACCATCAATAAAGGACATCCTCTCGAACCCGCACGTGTTGTCAATGATAACATCCGTGATGGGAAGAGGGAAATCATCTTTTGGGCAAGCAGCATTGAGGTCCCTGAAGTCGATGCATATCCCGATCTTCCCGTTCTTCTTAAGGACCGGGACAATATTGGCAAGCCATTCTGGATGTTGCTCTTCTCTAATGAATCCTGAGTCGACGAGCTTTTTAACCTCAGCTTCGATCGCCTCCATCATTTGCGGACGAAACCGTCTTTGTTGTTGTTTGACTGGTTTGACATCCGGCTTAATGTTGAGATGATGCACTGCTACATTTGGATCGAGCCCTGGCATGTCTTCATAATTCCAGGCGAACACATCGATGTACTCCCGGATAAGAGAGATTAACTCTTCTTTCTCCTCGGGTAAGAGGCTGTCGCTAATGAATATCGGCTTCGGATTTTCCTCGGTTCCCATATTCACTTGAACTACTTGGTCTTCGGTAGGAGGTTCTCTTTGTTCGAACCTATCACCGTATTGCATGTTCAAGTGATGAACCCAAGGATCTTCCCAAGTCGGCATCTGATCGTCTTCTTCTATCGTCGCTGGATCAACCGTAACCATGTTCGACATTAGGTTTTTGAACATTTCACCAAGACTAGCGTCGGAATCCCAAGATGAAGAGTCGGAAGAGTATCCTTTTCTAGCCTTGTTAGCAATTTGGTCGATGATTTGCCAGCAACACTCGTCGTCGGATGAGGAGACGTAGCCTAAGCCCCTTTTGTGGCGATAATAATCATCGGGTTTTCCTTTTGGTACATAGGCCATTCGAGGTGGAACTCGCGGACCTCGACCAAAGAAAAGACCCTCTCCGAGTTTGAAGTCATATCCCTGCTTTTCCATCATATTGCGCGCTTTCGCATCATATCTGAACAGATGAGGGGCAGGTTTATCATCGTCGTCTTCCTCTTCCATGAAGTGGTCGGGTATCGGAGATTTTCTTCCTTTGCCGTAGACGACCTCCTTTCCACCCCCAATCCCTGCGGGGATGACAAGCGTCGTTCCGCAAGGGTCGTGTACCTGCTTTTTCGTCATGCAAAATGACTGAAGAGGCATATACAAATCAGGGTTATCATAAAGCTCGTTAGTGACATTATCGAGACACATCGAGTACTCTAAATCATCGTTTATTGATAGTTCTTCGGCAAGTTGCCAATTATAACTATTCTCCGATGATTTATCATCGTCAAGATTGATTACAATGGGTACAATGTCATTTAAAACAAAACCGCCATCATAATCAAACCCCGGTTCGGTATCAGCTTCATCTCCGCTGTCCGTTCATTGGGCCGATGGTTCAGTATCGGATTCAGCACCGTATAAAAGGGAATCGGTGAAATAATTCTCCAATCCCTTAAACAGTTGATTATCCGCGACCACCGTCTTGACTTCATTATTCATGTCCACATATTTGAGACATTGATGCAGAGTTGACGGGATTATAAGGTTACCGTGGATCCAAGGTCTACCCAACAGTAAGTTATAGGATGTTTCCGCGTCAATCACATAGCAAGTAACTTCCGACTTCAAATCCCCGATCTGGCACTTGATTCGGATCTTCCCCAGGGGTCTGGACCCGCTGGTGTTGAATCCATAAATCGTCGTGCCAGTGGAGGCTAATTTGCTAGTCGGGATCCCGAGATGATGCATCAATCGGAATGACATGATGCTAACAGCGGAACCCGGATCGACTTGGATCCGGTTGACCATGCTGGAGCCAATGTGCCCGGTGAAATACAAGGTCCTATCATGCTTTGAGTTCTTTATCTGCATGTCTTCTTTGGTGAATGAGATATAGGGAAAATGATGCGCTGCGAGATTGCAGTGCTGAACTGACGACTCCGGTTCCTCAGGAGATGGTTTGATCCGAGTCAGGAAGGCTTCAGAATCACTCAAGGCTTCTTGTAGTGCTTTCCTTGTGTCCTTCGAAAGACGCAACAACTTGTATAGGGTTATCCTAGCCGGGATATTGGCCAATTGCGTCATGATGTCAAAATGGGACGGTGAGCTGGTATTTCCCGGTTTGTCTCTTCCAATCGGATGATTGAATCGAGACTGCCTCGGGTTTTGGGCTTCTTGGCGTACAGGCTCCTTCCCTTTCTCCTTCTATGGGACTTCCTCCGCAGCCGCAGGTGTTGGGGGAGTTGCAACAATCCCCAGTTCTGCCAGCGTCTTGGAAGGTGGGGTTTTGGTGCCCAATAGCTCGGAAGCATCCGGGTACTTGTAGTGATATTCGTTCCCGCTTCGGGTTGCGAAGGCCTCCTGTTCATCTTCAGAAAGCGGGAAGGTCGGAATTCTGTCGTCATACACCCCTGGTATAGCAGAAGCTCCGCAACAGGATTTACCCTTTCTTTTCGACTTTTTCTTAGGAGAGGTGGCAGTCCATTGTTCATCTGTGATCAAGTCCGGGTGAACCCACAGAATTTCGCCGTTCGGGGCCGTGTGTGGTACGAGTCCTTTCTGGCGCTGCTTGTGAGGATCATCATTCACCGTCTTCACTGCTGCGTTGATTACTGGCTCATGTTAAAACCAGCTCGAAGGAACAGACCCAAAACTGATGGATACTGTATTCGCACCCACATTCTTCTCCTTGGGTTGCTTCATAGTGATAACCCCAACATCGATTAGAGCTTGAATTTTATCTTTGAGAGCGTAGCATACCTTGGTAGGATGGTGCACCGCTCGATGGAATGAGCAGTACTTTAGATCGTTGACTCTCTTGGCGTCTTCTTGATCCTGAATCGGAGGCAACTTGATCTTGTTGTTCTCGATGAGGTATTTGAAAATACCGGGAACTTCATCTTCCTTGAATGAATAGACCTTGGGGAACTTTGGCTCCGAGGCCTTTTGCCTCTGGGGCTGTTGCTGCCACCTCGATTGTTGTGGCGCCCTTTGTTACTGCTGTTGCGGCTGTTGCGGCTGTGCTTGCACCTCAAATACTTGGTTTGCGACCATGGTATTTGCGTGTGCCTTTCCCTTGCCCTTAGGGGCAAAGTTCGGTTGTGGGGCATTATTTGGTATTTGCCCTCTTTCAGCCTTCTTCCTCTTGAGGAATCGCTCAGCTCTTTCTCCCCGCACCTTCAGGTCCTTCCAAGTCTTTGGTGGCGCCATTCCCATGGCTTCGAGGATGTCCAACGTCACATTGTTGTGACAAGTCTCGAGAATAAAATCCTCGCTGACTGGATCCCTGCAATTCATAGCTTTGTTACGGAATCTCTTGACAAAGTTTTCGACCGTCTCACCACTCTTCTGCTTTTCGTCGAATAGTGTGCCGATCGAAATTTCGGTGTCGTCATCGAAGAAATTTGTTAAGAACATATCCTCCATGTTGTCCCAGCTGCTGATACTCCCGGGCTTGAGACGGCGATACCAATCGAAGGCTGCTCCGCGAAGAGTGCCAACGAATGACCGCACCATAAGAGGCTCATTTCCGAAAATGATTCCTAAATGAGACTTGAAATATATTAAATGTTGGGTAGGGGAACCCTTCCCATCAAATGGCGTAAAGTTAATTAAATTAAACTTAGCCGGATACGGGATCGATTCCCACTCCCTTGGGTAAGGACAGGGTATGCCGGATCTTTTCACTTCTTGAGCGTTCATCAACGTGTTGATTTTGCTCTCCAAGTCCTTCATCTTCCTGTCTTCACTTGTCTCGGCCTTCGAGTGGCTTCGGGGAGAGGTGACGTGGTCCTCTTTCGCGTTATCATCTGCGGGACCACCCCCATTGTTGTTGTTGACAAGAGGGATGTTGACGTTATCTCCTTCCCGCTCATTCTCATCTTGATTGCGTTGATTAGGCTCTGCTTGGTGAACCGTCAGCACCGCAATTTGTTGGTCGTGCATCTCTCTCATTCGTTGCATGGCCATCTCCATCTCGAACTTGAAGCTCTCCTTCTGATTAGCCAGGGCCTCTTCAAGTATCTTAGTTACCTGTTCAGCGTTGATCATGAGCGATTCATAAGGTTGGCCTGCACTCGAAGTCGTGTCATCGGATGCAACAGCAGAGCAAGAATCAGAATCAGCATCTGATTCCTCTTCTTCTAAAGAGAGCCCCTTTTGTACCCTTCGGTAATTCTTCCGGCCCCTGGTTCCTGGTGGCAACCGCGTCATGCATTGGGATACCTCGGCAAGATGATCTATGCTGAAGTATTGTGTTGATCCCCCTCTGCCGGTCATGTTAGCCGACACTCTTGGGTATTCGTCTTCTTGGCGGACGAATTTCTTCTTGTGGAAGCGTTTCGGTGTGGAAATTCTTTCGAACACCGAGACTCTCGTTGGGATCTGAGCACAGCAGCATTCTGACAGCACCGCTTTGATTATATTGGCGCACGGGCAGCGAGACTTCATGTCCTGCACATATCTCTTTCAGGATTTTTCTATACCCCCAACTCTATAGTACAACTCGTCAGTTTGATAACCGGAGCACCCTATAGAGTGTTGGCATGTGTTCCCCGGTATAACACCATCATCATCAGATGAGTGTGTTTCCCTTTGGGAATGCAACATTTTGTTAGTTTTCTCAAGAGTGGCCCGTTCACGTTTACGCTTTTGTGAGCGTAGAAACTGAACGGGCTCTTTTACTTCGACTCGCAACCCGGTGCGGTCGGTGATAGGGGCTTTCCCTTTGTCATCTTTCTTGGGGGGATTAATTCGACCCCCAGTCTGATTTGAAACTTGGGGACCTTTCAATGGTCCCAGCCATTCTTTGACAGGTACTCTACCTCGGTTTTCCGGTAAAGGACCGAGGCGACCTATCAAAGGAACCTGGGATCTTGAATGATCCCCGTTCTTACTTGGCCCCGTTGAAGGTGCCGGAATAGGAGAAACATGATCTGGTTTGGAGGAACTTCGGGCGATAACTCCACCCTTCTTCGCTGGAGGTGCTGGTTTTGATTTGGGAACCCACACCAATCTGCTTGTAGATGGCTTTTTGACCGCCGTTTCTTGCTGCATCTCCTCCGTCTTCTTTAACAGGGCTCGGGCATGCGCAAGCAAGGCGCGGTGCTTCTTGATTCGCTCCTCAAGCGTGGAGCGATTCCTCTTGACACGAACCCATTCGTTTGTTTCTGGTTTGGAGGAGGAGTTGGTTGTCGGGCGCGGTTGCTATTGTCGCTGCCTTGACTTCAAGTCTTCCGCGTAGCGAACCCCGTCCTTTGACTCGGCAGCCTTGGCTAGTTGCTGCGCAAGGCGTTGACGCCGTCTTTGGCGGGCCCTCTTTGATAGAGCTGGAACAACATCATCCATCACCTTTGTAGCGGGAGGGAGAGCCGGATCTACAGCCTTGACCACGCTGAACGACGCGGGGACGTTGCATGGTGCGGGCGTAGAAACAGTGACGGGGTCTTGAATCGAGGAGTTGGAAATCCCGCGAGCCCTTTTGGGAGATTGAGTCTTCCCACGCCTGTTTGGAGAGGCGGATCTGGAGGAGGAGGAAGAGAGGTACTCTTCGAACTTCTATTGATCGAACTCGTATTCGATCTCTTCATTCACCCAGATCTTGAAGGCCGGTTGCGTCATGACGATCTCGGCAGCGAGATCGGCGGCTCCCACTGTGGTCGCCAGCTTGTTTTCGGGAAAAGTTACTGTTTTCATTGCTTTGAGATCTGTTACAACTTCAGACGTTACAACAAAGTCAAATGAAAAGTCGATCTTTTTATAAGATCTACTTGTGCAATAAAACAAAGATTACAACTTTATCGAAAATAAACACGAGATCCCATTTTGGTGCGGTCTCGCTTGCGTGGGTCTTTTGCCTGTGACGGGGATGTTGATATCCGTGGACCGCCGGTCAATCAGATCCGCTCCGGAAGAATCCGGCAGAGTTTCGTCTATCCGCGAAGGGATATAGAAACAAAACTTCGTCGATCCGCGTGAGATCTAGAAGTTTTTAAAGCGTATATCTCGGCTAAAACGAGACACTAGCTCTTCTTAGTATCACCGCTAAGGGGCAACACTAAGGAAAAAGAGAAGGTGAATGAAGAAGAAGACTCCTTTGCTGTAGAGGGCTTGATCACTCGTCGCTGCAGCAGGGCTTCGCCTTAGCTCTCCAAATTTCCAGATCCTCAAAATGAAGGCCCAAGGGTCCTATTTATAGGCAAGAGGAGGCCCTAGGGGGTGCGAAAAAGGTGTTTCGGCGTGTAACAACTTGGAGACACCCCCAAAAAGGCGTTTCGGCATGTAACCACTTGGAGACACCTCCGGGGGTGTCTTGGTTTTGCCAAGACACCCCTCGGGTGTTTCGACCTAGCCGGGACACCGTCGGGTGCCTCGGTTCAGTCCGAGACTGTCCGCCGTTATTCCGCCGTTGACTTTTCGTCCCAACTCGGATTTGAGTGATTCCGGATGCGTTGGAATTCTGACGAAGAGCTCTGTCGGTCTTGATGGTTGGATTATCAGTGGGGTGAACGGGACACGAAGGGCATTGCTCCTTTTGCAGTGGTCGCGGGGTTCCCGGTCAGTCCGTATCCCCGTTATTCTAAAATTCTGTCGGCTCACGTAATCCATCGGTTCACTTCAGGCGCTCACTGACGTCAATGGAACTCTTGTGAACCGGATAGTGACATTCATCGTCGCTCGTTAACACTGAGCTGCTTGCGGGGACCTATCGGCAATTTTTGATGCCTACAGGCTGCATGGATCAAGACCTTGCATTAAGAATTGAACAACCCCAACCTCTCAATGCGGATAGCACTCCTGATGCAAAGAAGGAATATGAGAAGTGGGAGCGTTCAAATCGCATGAGTCTTATGATCATTAAGCGCGGCGTTCCGGAAGCCTTCAGGGGCATAGAATCCGAAGGGATTACTAAGGCTAAAGATTTTCTTGTCGAAATTGAGAAGCGTTTTGCGAAAAACGATAAGGTAGAAACAAGCACGCTTTTAGCTCGCTTGATTTCGATAAAGTATAAGGGCAAAGGAAATATCAGGGAGTACATTATGAAAATATCTCATATTGCTTCAAAGCTTAAGGCACTTAAACTTGATCTTTGTGATGAGTTATTAGTGCATCTGGTTCTGCTGTCTCTTCCTACACAATTCAATCAGTTTAAGGTCAGTTATAACTGCCAAAAGGAGAAATGGACTCTAAATAAGCTCATTTCATACTGTGTGCAAGAGGAAGACAGGTTGAAGCAAGATAAGACGGAAAGTGCTCATTTGGCCTATGCCTCTAAGGATAAGGGCAAGAAAAGAAAGAATGATAATGAAGCTGCTAAGGGTCCAGTTCAGAAGAAACAACATAAGGATAATCAGGGTTGTTTCTTCTGTAAGAAGCCTGGACATGTAAAGAAGGATTGTATAAAATATCACGCCTAGCGTGATAATAAGGGTACGTTCCTTTCTTTGGTCTGTTCTGAGGTTAATTTAGCTTCAGTACCTAGAAACACTTGGTGGTTAGACTCTGGTGCTACTACTCACATAAGTGTTTCTATGCAGGGTTGCCTGAGCTACCGAAAGCCAAGTGATGTTGAAAGACACATCTTTGTGGGCGACGGTCAATCGGTAGATGTGGAAGCAATTGGGCATTTTAGGTTGCTATTAGGAACTGGTTCTTATTTGGATTTAAAAGATACTTTTGTATTACCGTCTTTTAGACGGAATTTAATTTTAGTTTCTGTATTGGACAAATCAGGTTATTTTTGTTCATTTGGAAACAATCAATTCAGTTTATCTTTTAATTCAAATATTGTAGGAACCGGTTATTTGAGTACTTATGACAACCTATATTTGCTTGATACAATTGCTTCTTATAATGAAACTTTGCATGCGGAATCACGTGGTACTAAGCGTAAATTAAATAAGGAAAATTCTGCGTCATTATGGCATAAGCTCTTGGGTCATATCTCAAAAGGTAGAGTTGAGCGTCTTGTGTCTGATGGCATTTTGGATTCACTTGATTTTTCGGACTTCAACGTATGTGTTGAATGTATCAAGGGAAAACAGACCAAAGTTAAGAGATTAGGTGCCAACAGATCTTCGGATGTCTTAGAATTGATACATACGGATATTTGTCGACCATTCCCTACGGCATCCTGGAATGGTCAACAATATTTTATATCATTCATAGACGATTACTCACGTTATGGGTACCTATATCTCATTCATAAAAAATCTGAGTCTCTGGACATGTTCAAAGCCTATAAAGCTGAAGTTGAGAATCAACTCAACCGAAGAATTAAAACCGTTAGATCTGATCGTGGTGGTGAGTACTACGACAGATATGATGGTTCAGGTGAACAACGTTCAGGACCATTTGCTAGATACCTAGAGGAATGCGGTAGCGTCCCACAGTACACCATGCTGGGTTCACCTAGCATGAATGGTGTAGCTGAAAGACGAAACAGGACTCTTAAGGATATGGTAAGAAGTATGATTACTCATTCTTCTTTACCAGAGTCACTCTGGGGAGAAGCACTTAAGACAGCAGCTTACATTTTGAATAGAGTACCAAGTAAAGCAGTTGCTAAAACACCTTATGAGCTTTGGACTGGTCGAAAGCCCAGTTTAAAGCACTTACATATTTGGGGATGTCCAGCTGAGGCAAGGCCTTATAGGCCAAATGAAAAGAAATTGGACTCCAAAACAGTTAGCAGCTACTTTATTGGATACTCTGAACACTCTAGGGGCTATAAGTTTTATGATCCCACAATAAGGAATATTTTTGAGACGGGAACAGCAACATTCTTTGAGGATGTTGAGTTTGGGGGGAGAAATAAGGTTAGAGACATTGCTTTTGAGGAGGAATTAGCTTCAGATCCAATCCATATAGTTACTTTTGACAATATTCAGGTTCTTATACCTGTTGTTGCTCAAGAAGTAAATCCGGAACCTCAAGATGACAATGTCGAACAACTCCCTATTCCAGAAGAACAAACTCAACAACCTCAAGAACCAGTGCCATTAAGGAGATCCACGAGAGAAAGGAGAAATGATATTCCGGATGATTATGTTGTATTTCTCCAAGAACATGAGGAAAGTAGTGGAATGTTAGAAGATGATCCAATCAACTTCCTTCAAGCCATGAAAAGTTCTAACTCTCAACAGTGGATTGATGCCATGAATGAAGAGTACAAGTCTATGCAAGACAATAAGGTTTGGGAACTTGTCCCATTACCAGAAGGTGCAAAACCAATTGGCTGTAAATGGATTTTTAAAACTAAGCGGGATGCAAATGGTAATGTGGAGAGGTATAAGGCACGCCTTGTGGCTAAAGGCTATACTCAAAAGGAAGGCATTGATTATACAGAGACTTTCTCTCCGGTTTCATCGAAAGACTTTTTCAGAATAATCATGGCACTTGTTGCTCATTATGATCTTGAGTTACATCAGATGGATGTTAAGACTGCATTTCTCAATGGCGACATTGATGAGATGATTTATATGGTGCAACCAGAAAGCTTTGTGTCGGGAGACTCAAAGAATATGGTTTGCAAATTAAGGAAATCCATCTATGGACTCAAGCAAGCTCCTCGTCAATGGTATCACAAGTTTCAACAAATAATTATCTCGTTCGGTTTTGAGATGAACATTGTTGATGACTGTGTATATCACAAGTTCAGTGGGAGTAAGTATATCTTTCTGGTTCTGTATGTCGATGACATATTGCTTGCCACTAATGATATAGGCATGTTGCACGAAACCAAGAGATTTCTATCAAAGAATTTTGAGATGAAAGATCTTAGGGACGCCTCTTTTATATTAGGGATCCAGATACATCGAGATCGCTCTCGGGGTATTCTTGGATTATCACAAAAAAGCTATATCGATAAGGTACTTAAAAGGTTTGGCATGCAAGACTACAGACCAGGAGATACCCCTGTTGCTAAAGGAGACAAGTTTAGTCTCGATCAGTGCCCTAAAGGTAACCTTGAAATTCAAGAAATGCAGAAGATTCCTTATGCTTCGACTGTAGGAAGTCTAATGTATGCTCAGGTATGTACGCGTCCGGATATTTCGTACATTGTTAGAATGTTAGGCAGATACTTAAGCAACCCTGGTATGGATCATTGGATAGCAGTCAAAAGGGTTATGAGGTATCTTCAGAAAACAAAAGGTTACATGCTCACATACAGAAAATCAGAAAAGTTGGAGGTCATTGGGTATTCGGATTCTGATTTTGCTGGATGCCAAGATAGCAGAAAGTCTACATCATGCTATATTTATATGTTAGTAGGAGGAGCTATATCATGGAAAAGTGTCAAACAGACACTAGTAGCTTCCTCCACTATGGTAGCAGAATTTGTAGCTTGCTATGAGGCATCCAATCAGGGAATATGGCTGCGAAATTTTGTCACGGGACTGCGCATTTTGGAAAATATTAAAAGACCAATAAGGTTATATTGTGATAATAAATCTACAGTAATGTATTCCAATAACAACAGGAGCTCAATCAAGTCAAAACATATTGATATTAAGTTCCTGGTTGTGAAAGAAAGGGTACAAAGTGGATAAATATCCATAGAGCACATTGGTACAAACTCCATGATAGCTGATCCTCTTACTAAGGGATTGCCACCCAAGGTCTTCCATGAGCATACTGCTCATATGGGTGTGGTAATATTTGAGGATATTATGATTTAGTGGGAGTTTGTAATTGTGGTGCTTTATGTTTTGATTGTATTGTCTGATCAGAATAAAGTATTCAGTTAAGACACTCTGTTACATTATGTTTGGTTTTGACCTCACTAAAGGAGGACCAGTTGAAAATAGACATGTACTGATCACATTGTATGTAATTTTCATGCTGCACATCCATGATTGATCTATGTCGTTTGATTGTATCGGTATATGTGACCATTGATGGGTCGAGTCATGATAAATGTGACAAAGGACGCTTTGATCCTATATTGATATAGTCAATGGACGAGATTGTTCGGAAATACCTTTTCAGTGATAGCAATTTTGAGCTCATAAGGTTATACACAATTTAAGGAATCATATGGTGCCCAAGTTGGAGATTGTTGGATTTAATCTAATAAATCTAATTATGGGCACATATGATTAATCATTGTGTATTGCTATCTTTCAGGATAACCCACTAAAGTGATCAATTAATTTGGGTTAATGGGTATTTAAATAAGTCATGGGGTTATATGTGCAGATACCAGGTTGTAATTGTGATTTGTTGAGGGGCCAAATTGTAAAAGTACAACACCTATAAATAAGGGGTTATGGTCCCTAATCTAGGGTTACAACATTCTCTAATTCTCTTCACCCTATCTAAGAGAGAAATTCGGCTCAAGAGAAAACCCTAAGGTTAGAAGATCCAAAACCCAAATCAAGATCAATCAATGGATTCAGGTATAAGCTTCCACTCTTTTATGTTTTTTTTTTAATCTCTTTGAATTAATCATGGCTATATGGCTTTAAGATCTCAAGTTTTAGATCTAACAATTTATCCTATTTTTATGAATCAAGAGCCTTTAAATGAAAACAACATATTTGAAGGTATAGTAGATAATAAGTTAGATGAAGCCTAAGTAGAAGTAATAATTAGAAGAAATACAAAAATAAAATTATAGAAATTATAAACTAGAAGATTTAAATAGGATCAAAGGAGTGGAAAAAATAGTTAGAAGACTACTACCGAATAATAGACATATATTCAAAATAACTGAAGGACATAAAAAGCATCTAGGTCATAAAAAAGTTGAAGGATTAATACCCTTACTATCAGAATAGCATATAAAAATCTTAGAGAAAAATATAAATATAAAAACTACTTATATTTTCGGGCAATTAAATACTAATTAAAGAAAATTTTTTAGACCATAAAATAATATACCTATAGTAGTAGTATTATCAGATAATAGGATTGTCTCAAGTTCACTTCATTCGGCAATAGCAATGGTTGGAGGACAACTATAACCAGGATCTATGGCCTTTAGAATACAACCCAACTATAGTATCACAGTACATGAAAAAAATATATTACAATCTTTAATGTTATATGTTGAAATGAAAGAAATAGAGTTTCAACCAGATACTGATGCCCTATCTATATAGTGGAGACATATAATAATGGTTTCTAAAATACTATAAGTTTTGTAAAAAAAAGATGAAGAACTACTTTTCAACATAGCCCAAGATCCAAATCTAGTCTTAATAAATTAGATATCCATCCCTAGAAATCCCCTAACTTCACCATAATTAGAAAAACTAAACCTAAATTAGAAGAAGTAAGTCTAAATGCATGGAAACCAAATATATGAATAAATAGAGGGAAAAAAGAAATAACTCAAGTAATGAAAATAGAAGGAAAAAATAGTATTAGTTCCATACAAAAGTAAAAGCTTTAGGGATAGTATACTTATGAAGCAAATAGTTCAAGAAGACCTAGTTTGCAATTACCTGAAGAATATGAAAAACCATTAATAAAAGAAAAGGACACAATATCCAAAGATCTAATAAGCGAAAGTAATTTACCTCTACATTATATGAATAAGGCGTCAGAAAGAACTCTATTTGATGAAGAAGAAAAAGAAGAAGAAAGAACAAGAAAAGTAGAAGGATATTTAGAAAATCTCTCTCTTATGTTTAATAGACCTTAATTTTATAATATAGATAATGGATTTTGTACATGGATAGTAATACAACTAACACCAAAATATTTTATAAAATTTTATGGAATAATAGACAGTGGAGAAAGTTCAAATCTACTAGTTATAAATGAATCTATTGAAGAATACGCAATACAAGAAAAATCAATTACTATGGATTTATTTATTAATACCCAAGGAATTATAAAACAATCATTAGAATATCAATATTTATGGTTCAAACAACCAAATAATACATGGTTTAAAATTAAAAATAAAAGCACAACATATATGAAAAAAGTAAAACGAAAGACACAACATAATAACTAATAGGAACATCTTTTTTAAAACAATTTGAAACATATATGTTTAATAAAAAACATTAAAGCTTAATAATAATAAAAGTATTCAATGCCTAACTGAATAAAATGAAAGATTTACCAAGTTATCTTAATACTTATACTAAAATAGAAGTATTAATCAATCTTGAAAATTATACTTCCTACAAGATATACGCTCTTTTTGACACAGAAGCTCAAACTAGTATTTTACATCCCCAAATGTATCAAAAGAAATATTATAAAAAAACATAAACAAAAAATTTTATGGGAATAATATCAAAAACTAATTGTAATCAAATTATAGAAAATATGACAGTTGAAATATTTAATGTAAAAATAAATATATTTAAAAAACAATAAATCCAGGTAATGTAGTGGAAAATCAATGGTAGATTTCATTATTGGTGTGTAAACACTAAATGAATACGAATGTATAATCATATAGAAAAATATTATAGAAATAAATGATATAACAACGGTAAAAGTAAAAGATAACATCTAATGGACATAGGAATACCCATATATGAAGAGCTTTCCTTTAAATTTTTAAATGCTAAAGAAACCAATGAACAATGGATTATAAGATATATATAAATTCTTATGAATGAATTGTATTCAGAAAATCCTTTAAAAGAATTTAATAGAGGTCCGAGATATATGTCTATATAATTAAAGAAAAACATCCGGCCATTTAGAAACCTTTAGTATATAATCAACAAGACATATTAGAATATAAAAAATAAGTCTTAGAATGGGAAAATATAGGATTAGTAAGTCCGACTACATCTGAATATATGTCTATTAGTTTTATAGTAAGAAATCATGCATAGAAAGTTAGAGGAAAAGCTAGAATAGTAATAAACTATAAAATTAAATGCTATTATAGAATTTGATGGGTTTTTCATCCTAACCATGGAATCATTAATACATAAAACATGAAATAACAAATACTTTAGTAAATTCAATGCTAAATTAGGATTTTGGCAAATAAAGATAAGAGATAAATTATCAAGATAATCAATAGCCTTCAGTACCCTTAATAGTCATTATATGTAGAATGTTATACCATATTTGGACTAAAAAAATGCTCCTCAGATATTTTAAAAATGGATGAGACCCATATTTGTTGATTTATCCTTTATCCTAGTCTATAAATATGACATTTTAGTTATGTCAAAAACATTTGAAGAACATCAAAATACTTAATACTAGTAAGAGAAAGACTTTTACATCATGATATAATTTTAGGAAAAATAAAAACTTTTATCATTAAACAAAAAAAGAATTTTTAGGAAGAAAAATAATAGAAGGAAAATTAGAAATTCTAGACCATATAATAAAGAAGATTAAAAGCTTTCCTAAGATAAAAACCTTAAAAAATCTATAAGTTGTTGTTATAGTCATTTCAGTGATGAAAAATAATCTCTAATCATTAGCAGACAAGTGTTTCACATTATGCATAATCAATTTAGCATCTCAAGATAATCAAAAGCCCAACTCGATCAACTCAACACACCAACATCTTGTAAGGACGACTCGAAAGGCATCACATGTTGTCGACCCTAAAGGCATCATGTATCGATGACCTGAAAGGCGTTGTGCATCGTCCTCTGGTGAAACCGACTACTTAATCACTCCATTTGGTCAACTCGTTGGCCAACACCCTGTGAGGTTGACTCAAAAAGCGGTACTTCTCAACCAACTGATGAGTAGAAAGGCGATGAAATGCCTTGAGCCTCTAGCCCCCTCTTGTGCACTTGTGACGAATCACCTCGCAATAAATGCCATTAAATGCATTATAGGCTAAATTATTCTTCTACCCCTAATAGTATTTATGACACATCGAACCACGTCAACAGTGTACACCCCTAATCACTACGCATTAAACACCAAAGTGACATCTTCTCCACTTGTCGGCCAACACCTATAAAGTTGAGGCTGACGTGGTCGTCATCCCATACTCAGCCGAAGTTTCCCTTCTATCCTCCTACCATTACTATAAATAGAGATACTATTTTTAATTACAGGGTAAAATCTTTCTCACTACTTTCTGTGCTTAAGAACTATTATGGTTTATTTTTACTTCTCTACTCAAGCAACTCATTGACTTGGTCATCGAAGGAACCACTAGGGAACCCAACCCCGCCCTCTTATGATTTACTTCTTGTGTAGGGAAGAAAAATTACTCAAGAACTAGACATTCAGAGCGTTAGTGGATCAATTTTAACTTAATCAATCCCTTATTTAACTGTGTGATTCCATACATTAACAGTCTGGCACCTAGTGTGGCGCCTTCTTTCTTCTCCGAGCAATAATGTCTGACTCTGAGCATATGCCTAATTAGTTCATCCTTGGAGAACAACATTCAGCCTATGTCACACAAGGTTAGCTTGAAATATCCACCTAGTAGATTACTCAAGCCTTCCAGCAGCATTTTGCTACTTTCACCGCCGAACTCCTCCATTGTATCGCTCCTCCCCAGCCCGATCACTCTACTGCTCCACAACCATCAGGGGGCTAGCCTTTGGTGACTCATCCTCCAATAGGACCAGCTTAAGGCTCCTCCTCTGCCTCTGCATATTGCCCATGTCGGGCAATAGAGACGCCACGTCGAGCACGCGTCTATTCCTCCTCGCAAGCCGACTCACAAAGCCAATCCTCACCAGCACTACCCTCCATACACAGAGATGATTGGAGAAAGTCCTAAACCCAGATGTGATGGAAGGGAGCACACTACCCTAAGAGCACAGCGAGATCCTCGGTGCTATCATGCTGCTCCTGGTCCTTTAGCTACCTATATGGCCTCTGGTTATGATCGAAATTACCGACCTATTTCCGAAGCCATTAGGGGGAACACTTCTCTCACTGATGACATCATGAATGCCAATAGTGAGAAATTCAAAATGCCCCATGTAGAGAAGTACAAGGGCGAGGAAGACCCTATGGTGCAAGTCCAAAATTACTATGCCATGATGAGCATGCTACAAGCGCCCGAAGACGTTATCTATAGTTGCATTCCCATCACCTTATCGGGAAGCACCAAGCTCTGGTGGAACTCCGTGGAGAAGATGTCTATCTGTAGCTTCGAGCAGCTTAGCCAGAAGTTTCTGCATCACTTCTTGGCTGACACCAAGCAGAAGATACCTTCTCATGTGCGCATATAGATGCGGTAGGAGCCTGGAGAGAGAGCCTCTAAAGCTATTTCAAGATGGTCCAAGCTAAGCGGGTGGAGGTCGACGACCTAAGGAGCGTGGTCGCATGTCGGCCATTATAGCTAGTATGTCAAACAATAAACTGGCCGACTCTCTCGCTAAGAAGAGATGCTCCACCTACAAGTAATTAATGGCCAAGGCTCATGGATATGTGGACACGGACGATGTCCAAGCCTACAAGAATGTTGTTATGGTGATAAAAATAGCAGTAGCACCGACAACCTCAGCGGTAGTAGTGGTCCTAGCTTAAGTAACTCCTGTTACACAGGCCACATCGGTGACTGTCACAATGACCAAGGTGACTCAGCCAGTACGTAAGTTGGCTAGGGATCTCCTTCCGAGACCCGAGTCGACAAGTCATCCCCCCAGCGTCGACTCCCGCCCAAAATGTCCGACAAGAGGGAGCAAAGGAGGAGGCCGGCACAAGGACCGACCCTCACTGTTCTCAATACCTCTCTCACCTATGCCCTTTACATGGTCCAGAAGGAGGGGTACCTTAACACGACTCCTCCCAAGATGAGGTCAGACCCTCAAAATTGAGATATCCAACAGTATCGTCGGTATCATCAGGACCATGGTCACCTCACTAATGATTGTCGAGTCCTTGAGAGAGACATTCAGGATTTGATCCAAAGAGGATTCTTGAAAAAGCTTGTCTCCTAGAGAGACAAGAGAGAAGTCACCACTGGGGAAGCCAATAGGAGGTCCCGTTCTCGAACGCCTCGGCCCCACCAACCACAGCCTGACAATCAACCCCCCAAACCCAGCCATAAGGGGGTCATTAACACTATTAGTTACGGTCCTACAGTGGGAGGATCGTCTAATAATGCTCGTAAGAGATATGCTAGTGAGCATTGCGGGTGAATATGTGTGACAAGAAGGCAAGAGCAGAATAGCCCATATCATTTAACGATATTGTCTTGAAGGAGCTGGAGACACCTCACAGTGAGCCTATTGTCATTATAGCTGATATTGATGGCTTCCAAGTCAAGAGGATCATGGTCGACATGGGGAGCTCGGTCGACATCCTCTACATTGATGCCTTTAACCAGATGGGCATTGACAAGTCCCGATTGCAGCCATGTTAGGGGCCGCTCATTGGCTTTATGAGGCATGTACTCCAACTAGAAGGGATGATCACACTCCCCTTAACGGTCGGTGAGTACCCCCCAGCAGTCCACTGTTCAGGCCCAGTTTGTGCTGATGGACCACAAATCGGCCTACAATGTCATATTAGGCAGAACCGCCCTCCATCCCTTGCGAGCTATCCCTTCCACATATCAATAAATGATAAAGTTCCCTGTAGGATTGATGATCTATGGCAACACAGATACTAGAAAGTAAAAATTAATAGAGTTTATAAATCCTTAATCAGAAAAGTTAATAACTGAAAAGATAATAAATAACAACACAAATCACACAAAATAGGCAAACGCAAACACAAGGATTTATCCTGGTTCGGTCTTCCAGACCTACATCCAGTTCCCAAGCCAATCCTGCTTGAGGTTTTCCTTTCCTTGATTTGAAAATCCACAAACTAACCTGACCTTGGAAACCATAAGATCAAACCTGACCAATTGACAAAACCATGCCAATTGCAACCAATCTATAAATCAAGAGATCTTATCTATTAAATCGGAGATAACCTTCCCTTGAAGAAAAGTACAAAACTGGTCCTATAAGCTTTGATGTGAATGTGAAGTGTAGCAGTGACTAAGGAATTTAAACTCTCTAAAAAATTGCATAAACAATTTCTAGTAATGATTGAGAATAAAGGCAATCTCAAAATTTTATTTTCTTGACAATTTGAATGAGAATTTGTATCAAGAGAGAATGAATTTGATCAAAATTCGAATCTCGTATGTACTAATATCACTTCACAAATTCTGATGTTAAAACTTTTTTATGCCCTTTGAAATATTCAAATCTTAAACCAATTAACGTTTAAAAACGGCTATAAACATTCACTTATTCATGTTCAGAACAGTTAGAAAAACTATCTTTGTAGTCGACTACTAAGCTTAGTTGTCGACTACACTGAGTCTATTCAGACTCTGTGAAGTCAAGAAACAGGGTTAGTAATCAACTACTTAAGGCATTAGTCGACTAATATGTAAAACTTAAATTTCTATAAGTTGAACTGAGAATGAGTAGTTAACTATTAAGCATAGTAGTCGACTAATTTGTAAATATAAAGTTTCTTTAACTTTGACTAAGGCTTTTATAGTCGACTACATATACATAGATATAAGATATTTGATATGTTTTGAGACACAATCTATATATATAGACTCTAATGGTTAACTTAGGCCCCGTTTGGCAAAGGGTTAAGGAAGAGGGGTTAAAGAGAATGATTAATGTAGTTAGCTCATTCAATAATCTAAAGGACTAAATTATTAACCCGTTAAATAAGTTTTATTTTAGCCCTTGTGATCAAATTTAGTGTTTGGGAATAATAATAATTTTGACTAATTTTTTTATAATTAGAAGGGTTAACTCTTAATCCTTCTAAATAGGAGTATTAGTAAACCCCTCATTTTGAGGGTTAACTTATTTTATTCCCTCTAAAGGGGTTAGCTTAACCCTTCTATATTTTTTATGTTTGGCAAATTATGAAGAGTTAACTCACTTTAATCCTTGTATATATTTTTTTTGTTTGGCGGGTTAAGAAGGGGTTAAGTCTCCTTAACCCCTCATTTAACCCTTTGCCAAACAATACCTTAGGGAATTTCTATAGTCAATCACACACTAAGTATGTGTTAGTGTGTTCTAAATACTATGTGCATGTATGTGTTGTTAGTGATCAAGGCTTTTAACAAAGATTCTACCAAATGAAAGAAAACCCAAAATACAATTATATCATTGAAGCATCTTGATTTCCTTTATCTCTAATTAGCTTTGTATCAACTTCAATTGCCCTGTATTGACTTGTGTCTTGAGTATCTCTTTAAATATCATTGTTGATTTTGCTCTAATACTGTAAAATATATGTTCAAAATACACACAACATATAATATTTGTTATCATCAAAACAAACATATCTTAGGGTCAAGATATCTAACATTCTCTCCCCTTTGATGATGACAAATAAATTTTGTTAGAAAATATTTTACTCCCTCTGCATCAAATCATTTGTTAAACTCTTTTACCCCTCCTGAATCAAAGCATTAGTAAAAAAAATTCTATATATCTCCCCCTTTGTCATTAGTAAAAAATGTAGGCATATCTTGTATCCTTCCCCCTTTTGAGTACCTTAAATATAAACAATTTTCTTGTGGTACCCACTTTTATTTGGGTCCAAAAGGATTAGCCTTTAGAAATCCAAACCCACTTGGAATTTGGTTTCCATTTGTTAGTATACAAATAATCTTTATTATAACAAAAATCATTCATATAGGATTCAATATAAACATCCTTATTATGAGAATTCAATTATTTAGGAACCCAAATATATTTATTCCTAGCATGTATATTCATCGCAAATGAATGACTATTTTTAGAATATGAATTAGTCTTCAAACTATTGTTTTCTTTAACAAATCCAAGTCCAAAATAATTGTTAGTAAGCCGTTGATGAGATAATATGTCATTCAAAATCTCTTTTCCTTTATTGAATTTTGAAACATTTTTCAAAATATCTTAATACTTGATTTTCAAAGATGAAACATTATTTTTCAAATCTAAAATATGAGAATTTAAAGAAGATATTTCAAAGAATTTTCTTCAAATAATTTCTCACTTTCCTTTCTCAAAAGCTTGTTTTTCAATTTTTCCTTTTTAAATTCAAATAATAATTCATTGAAAGCATTCAATAATTCATCATTATTGAAGTTATTGTATACCTCATCTTCTAGAGCCATAAAGCACATGTTTGCCACTTCCTTGTCCGTTTTTTCTTCTTCATCAGATGAAGATACATCGCTGTTATCCCAATTGACTACCAATGCTTTCTTCTTCTTATTAAAATGTTTAGATTTGTTCTTGAATTTGGACTTGAGAAGAGGACAATCTTTCGTCATATGACCTGTTTTGTTACACTTATAACAAATAATATTATCATTAGTATCTTTAACCTTTTTATACTTACTTTGTATAAGGAACATTTTGAATTTCCTTGAAAGTGCGCCAATGTCTTCATCATCATTTGAATTGTCTGTGTCAGATGAAGTATTGAAGGCAAATAGTTTCTTCTCTGGTTGTTCTCTCTCCCTTCTATCTTGAAGTTATACTTTATATGCCATTAGATTCCCAACGAGAGTTTCTAGAGTGAGTGTTGAGAGATCATTGGCTTCTTCAATTGTTGTCATCTTCTTCTCCCATTCCGGTGTGAGTGCACAGAAGTATTTTTCTCACCATCTTTAATTATGTATATTCTTTTCCAAGAGCAATTAGAGAGTTGGTGATGTTAGTAAATCTTGTGATCATTTCAGAGATCGTCTCATGCTCCTTCATTTTGAATAATTCAAACATATGCACAAGAACAGAGATTTTTGATTCTTTAACTTTATTTGTATCTTCATGTGTTACCTCTAATGTATGCCAAATTTGATGAGCTAAAGTGGAAGTAGACACGCGGTTGAATTCATTCTTGTCCAATGCACAAAATAGAGCGTTCATCGCCTTAGAATTATGATTTGCAACATTATTTTGAGCGCAAGTCCATTCAGCATATGGTGTAGTTGGATTCTCATGTGGGGACTCAACAATGTTCCATAACTCGTAGTCGATGGATTGTAGATAGATCTTCATTCTGCACTTCGAATAGTTGTAGTGGAAACCATCAAAGAGCGGAGGTAGTTATGTTGAGTGTCCTTCCTTGAACTGTGATGTTGTTGTTGTCATCTTTCGCCTTGCTCTGATACCAAGTGTAGGATCACTGACCTATGGTAACACAAATACTAGAAAGCAGAAATTAATAGTGTTTATAAATCTTTAATCAAAAAAGTTATTAACTGAAAAGATAATGAATAATAACACAAACAGAAAAATAGACAAACACAAACACAAGGATTTATTCTGGTTCAGTCCTCCAGACCTATATCTATCCAATCATGCTTGAGATTTTCCTTTCCTTGATTTGTAAATCCACAAACCAACATGACCTTGAAAACCACAAGATCAAACCTGACCAATTGATAAAACCATGTCAATTCAACCAATCTCTAAACCAATAGATCTTATCTTTTAAACCGGAGATAACCTTCCTTTGAAGCAAAGTACAAAATTGATCCTATAAGCCTTGATATGAATGTGAAGTGCAATAATGGCTTAGGAATTTAAACTCTCTGAAAAATTATGTAATCAATTTCTAGTAATGATGGAGAATAAAAGCAATCTCAAAATTTTCTTTTCTTTACAATTTGAATGAGAATTTGTATCAAGAGAGAATGAATTTGATCAAAATTCAAATCTTGTATGTACTAATGTCACTTCACAAATTCTGATGTTAAAACTTATTTATAGCCTCTGAAATATTCAAATTTTAAATCAATTAACGTTTAAAAAATATTATAAACGTTCACTTATTCAAATTCAGAACAGTTAGAAAAACTATCTTTGTAGTCGAGTACTAAGCTTAGTAGTACACTTCACTGAGTTAGTAGTCGACTATACTGAGTCTATTCAGACTCTGTGAAGTCAAGAAACAAGGTTAGTAGTCGACTATGTAGGGTATTAGTCGACTAATCTGTAAAACATAAGTTTTTGTAAGTTGAACGGAGAATGAGTAGTTGACTATTAAGCATAGTAGTCAGCTAATCTGTAAATATGAAGTTTTTGTAACTTTGACTAAGGCTTTTATAGTTGACTACTAAGGGTATTAGTTGACTACAGATACATAGATATGAAATATTTGATATGTTTTGAGACGCAATCTATATCTATAGACTCTAATGGTTAACTTAGGGGATTTCTATAGTTAACCACACACTAAGCATGTGTTAGTGTGTTTTAAATACTATGTGCATGTATGTGTTATGAGTGACCAAGGCTTTTAACAAAGATTCTACCCAATGAAGAAAAACCCAAAATACAATTATATCATTGAAGCATCTTGATTTCTTTCATCTCCAATTAGCCTTGTATAAACTTCAATTGCCTTGTATTGCCTTGTGTCTTGAGTATCTATTTGAATATCATTGTTGATTTTGCTCTGATACTACAAAACATATGTTAGCACAAAATACACACAATATATAATATTTTTTGTTATCATCAATACAAACATATCTTGGGGTAAAGATATCTAACATTCCCCACTCCAGAAGGAGTCGGCGTATCTAGGAGCAATCAGAGGGGGGCTAGATCCTGCTACCTACCCTCGACAAAGGGAAAGAGGGTGCAAGAGACCCTACCCATCGAGAAGGCTTGCCTCCAAATGGAGAAAGCATTGGAGTAAGAAAGGGCAACACCTGTTGATGAACTTCAAGAGACACCAATCGACTGAGAAAGGTTGAAGAAGGTCAAGATTGGATCCACCCTCGTTGAGCCTCAATGAGGGTAGATGATTGCATTCCTATTGGCGAACACAGACGTATTTTCTTGGGGACTAGATGATATGCCCGGGATCTCTCCTGAAGTGATGAGCCATGAGCTCAAAGTCAATCTTCACACTAAGCTGGTTAGACAGAAGAAGTGGCATCCCAGCCCAGAAAGGCAGAAGGCGGTCGTCGATGAAGTCGACGGACTCCTAAGAGTCGGATTCATACGGGAGGTGCAATACCCTGAACGGCTATCCGATGTGGTGCTGGTGAAGAAGTCTCTCAACAAGTGAAGTATGTGTATAGACTTCACTGATCTTAATAAGGCCTAACCAAAGGATAGCTACCCCCTCCCTCAAATTGACCAGCTTGTTGACGAAAGCGCAGGGCATGAACTGCTCAGTTTCATGGATGCCTTCTCTGTCTATAACTAAATCTTTATGGCGGAGCATGACCAAGAAAAGACTTCATTTATTACAGGCTAAGGGACGTATAGCTATAAGGTAATGCCTTTCTATCTTAAGAATGCTGGTGCTACCTACTAACTGCTTGTTAACAAGATCTTCAAGCACTAGATTAGCCAAAATATGGAAGCTTATGTGGATGACATCCTAGTGAAGTCGAAGCGAGCATCGACCCACATAGATGACCTTGATGAAACCTTCTCCGTCCTTTGGCTCTACCACGTGAAGCTTAACTCAGGAAAATGTACTTTTAGGGTGCAATAGGGAAAATTCCTTGAGTTCATGATCACCCAAGGAGGCATTAAGATCAACTCCGAGAAGATTGCCATCATAGAGCAGCTACCCGAGCCCTGCACATTAAACAACATCTAGAGATTGAATGGAAAAATAGCTGCACAGGGTCACTTCCTCTCCAAATTAGCCGAGAGAAGCCTCCACTTTTCTAAGATTCTGAAAGGAAGCAAGGAGTTGAAGGAGAGTTAGAGCTGGACGGCAGAGTGCAGCGTAACCCTCAGAGATCCCAAGACCTACTTGAGCACTAAACCACTGCTGAGTCAGCCCAGAGACGGAGATACCTTGTATCTATACTTAGCCATCTCTCCCGACGCTGTCAGCTCTATCTTAGTTCGTGAGAAGGATAACACCCAAAAGCCTATATATTATGTCAGTCAGATATTGAGGGAGGTGTACTCAACTACCCTCTCATAGAGAAGGTTTCCTTTGTCCTCATCATTATAGCCAAGAAGCTCCACCCTTACTTTCAAGCACATTCCATAATAGTGCAAACCAGTTTTCCTCTAAAGATAGCTCTCAGCAGCTCCACCACTTCCAGAAGAATGATCGTCAGGTCGGTCGAGCTAAGAGAGCACACCATACAATTCAAGCCAAGGAAAACAATTAAAGCCCAGCCTTGGCCAACTTTCTCATTGAGTCAACCATACCAGATGATAATCCAGCCACATCTTCACTACCTACCTTGCAAGGGCCATCGATATCCTTAAGCAGTCAAGACCCTTGCACCTCAGCCAAGACATGTTGCCGCATATGATTCACTAGAGTCTACCTCTTGGTGGTTGTTAAAGGTGGGTGGATCCTCTATAGAAATTAGCAGCAGAGCAGGAGCAGTCTTACATGGCCCTGACGGGTCGGCACATAAGCACTCTATTACTTTTGGATTCTCCACCTCCAACAACGAGGTCGAATACAAAGCACTTCTGGCGGGTCTTCAAGCCACCTTAGTAGTAAAATATGAGCGCATCTACATCTTTACTGACTCCCAACTTGTTGTCCAATAGGTAAATGGAGAATATGCAGCCAAAGATTCGAGGATGGTTGAATATTTGAAGGAGACTAAAGATCTACTAGCTAATTTTGTTGATTTTCGAATTGCCTAAGTCCACCGTGCCCTCAATGCTCAGGCGGATGTACTATCAAGACACTGATCAACCAGTTTAGGAAGTAGCTCAGGGCTAGTTTACTTTGACACCCTCAAACGGCCCAGCATCATCAAGGCATCGGAGGCTATCACGCAAGTTAAGACGCCCATTAAGCCATGTTGGGTTGATCCCATCATCTAGTATCTAACACAAGGGACCCTACCAGAGAATGCCGCTGAAGCTAGGAGTCTGTAGAGAAACGTTCACCACCATCTCTTGCTTGACCATTAGCTCTATCAGCTGTCATACTCCAGCAGTGGTATGGGACGCTATCTCCGGTTTCTTCGGCTTGCTTAGGCTGATTATGTTATCTGAGAGATTCATGAAGGAACTTGCAAGAATCATCCTGGGGCTAGAACCCTTGCTCAAAAGATCATTCGTCTGGGTTATTATTGGCCCACTATACTGGCCTAGTCCAACAAACTTATCTCTCTGTGCAAGAAATGCTAATTCTTCTCGGCCATCTCGTGATCCACAACTACTAAGCTTACCTCCATTTTGAGGCCAATTCCTTTCGCCCAGTGGGGGTTGGATTTGTTGGGCCCTTTCTCCATAGCTTCTGGGTAGTGAAAGCTTTTGATTGTCGCTATTGACAATTTCACTATGTGGGTCAAGGCTGAGCCCTTAGCTAAGATTGGAGAAAGTAACGTCACCAATTTTGTTAGGAAGTCCATTATCTGCTAGTTTGGTGTACCCCTCTCATTTGGGATGTACAATAGCACTTAGTTCGTCAATGGGGGCTTCCGAAGCTTTTGTGAAGAGTGGAACATTTGGCTTAAATTTTCCTCAGTCGATCACCCTAAGTGCAACGAACTTGGTGAAGCCGCCAACAAATACAACCTCCAAGCCCTAAAGAAGAATGTAGACACGACGATGGGAAATTGGGTCGAAGAGTTGCCTAGGATTCTGTGGTCCTGGCACACCACTCATAAGAATTCAACAGGAGAAACCCCATTCAAGTTAACCTATGGAGCCGGAATAGTCACCCTAGTTAAAGTCGGCATGCCGACAATCCGACTGTGGCATTTTGATGAAGACTTGAATGTATAGCAGCTTTGAATTAGACTCAATCTCATTAACGAAGTTCGAGAAAAAGCCCTCTGATCCAAAGTTGTCAACCAGTAGTACATCGCCCGACACTATATAGCAAAGTCCACCCCTGTATGTTCAACATTAGCAATCTCGTCCTTCAAAAAGTAGATTTTGACAAGGACAATAAGTGTAGAAAATTGGCTCCTAACTAGGAAGGACCCTACACCGTCCTTGAAGAATTACGCCCAGGTACATACCGGCTGCGAAGTCCTAATGGGAGAATCTTGTCGAACCCCTGGAATGTTGAGCACCTCAAGAAGTATTGTTAATAATTGTAAATGTGTATTTCATTTATGAATATGAAATTTTTTTTGGGCGCTAACCCTTATGATGTATTCTTGAAGTACCTTATCTTTACGGGAACAAAAGACATTGTCGCCCTCATTAAGTCTAAGGAACTCAACCAAAGCCCATGGCATCATAAGACTAATACACTCCAATCATTCGGCTGTCCTTAACAAAAAACCTTAGCACTCTCATTAAGTCCAAGGCACTCAACCAAAGCCCTTGGCATCATAAGACCAAGGTACTCCAATCTTTTAATTGACTTTGACCCCAAAAGACCTTGGTGCCCTCATTAAGTCTAAGGCACTCAACCAAAGCTCTTGGCACCATATGGCCAAGGCACGCCAATCTTTCAGTTGACTCTGACCCTAAAAGTCCTTGGCACCCTCATTAAGTTGAAGGCACCCGGCCAAAGTCCTTGGTACTTCTTTACGGTAAAACTAAGGCATTCCAACTATTTTGGTTTACCCCGACCTCAAAAGACCTCAGCAACCTCATTAAGTCCAAGTCACACGTCCCACTCACTTCAATATATAGAGTATGACTCATCTCAAACCACATATCATAACAGACAACAAAAACAATGCTCAAAGACATCTAAACAAAAATAAAGTTGAGACATCACATTTTGAAAGGGCAACAAGCCTAAAAATTTTATTCCAATATTTTACGATATTTTACGATATTTACCGCATCTCGGCTTAGGTTGGGAGTAGGACTGAGGAGAGAGGCACTCGGCTTAGGAGCTAGGACATGCTAAGAGGTAGGAGGGGTTATTTCTAGGGCCTGCTGAGTAGGAGGGGCAGCCTCTTCTTGGTCATCCTCGAACTCATCTTTGTCATCCCCATCATCCCTCTCCAACGTTAACCCCCTTCCTTCATCTCTAACTCCAAAAAATCAAGGTAACTATAGGCTGTCTAAAAATTACTATAGATAGCTGATCCCCATCAAACACCAATGATGGAAGTTACAATTTGATGGCTGCTAGAAGGCTATAATTTGAAACATTCACGTAGATCGATGAAGGTCACAATCTGACGACCTTCACAACAACCGATAAAAGCTCCAATTCAATAGCCTTCATAATTAATATCGGGAGTTATAATCTGATGACTCTCATATTTTCAAGGAGCCAAGACGAAGGTTAAAAAATGACGATCTTTGCAACTCTCTAGCAAAAGAGACTACAAATTAACGATCTCTTTAAATCAAAACGCAAATATCTCTCAAACCGTAAGGAATTTGGTGAAATGGATGGGAGCAAACCAAACCCTTTGGGTGGTTTGGTCGGGTGGTTTGGTCGGCTCAGTCTTGTCGAGATGGTCGATTTTTATATATAATTCGTCCAATTTCCACTTACGGTTTAAAAGTTATGACATGTTCTTCATAGGAAGTTGTTCTGAAGTCTATCTAAGACTGGACTTCGCCTGAATATTAGACTTAGCCTAAAGCTTGTTAAGCTCGCCTGAGGCTTGCCTCTGCATTCTAGAGTTAAAACACAAAGTTCATTTCTGCATCCCAATAAACAAAACACAGAGTTCGTGGTTGCATTCCAGACTAAAAAGGTAGAGTTCATGGCTGTGTTTCAGACTCAAAACACAGAATTCATGGCTGTGTTCCAGGTTCAAAACGCAAAGTTCGTGGTTGCGTTTTTAGGCTCAAATGCAGAGCCCAACTCTGCATCCCTAGTCCAGAATGCAAAATTCTTGCCCAGAACGTAATTCTTGAGTTTGACTCATTCAAACTCGAGCTGAACAGTTTCAAAACCGTTTTCCATAATCTGAGGGGATCATTCTCCCACTTAGGAGCGAATTAAGGGGGCAGTTAAACCCCTTAATCCCCTATAAATGGTGGAAAACTCAACTGAGTTCAAGATCTCCAATTGGATTGGCATTTTTGTATAGGAAATCAATCTTTGGAGATCAATCTTTTTGGCAGATCATAAAAGGAGCTTGAATTTTGGGGAGATTGGCATTCATCCTCGAAATATTCTTCAGCAACAGAAATCCTTGGAGATTTACTACTTGGCTTTAAAACTGATCTTTGGTTTAAATTAACTCTTTTAAAGAATTTAAAACTCGTTCTGAGTTCTTAAACTCGTTAAGAGTTATTTCTTAAACTTGTCACACAAGTTCTCCACGACATCAAATCCGAGAGGAATAGTCTTTGTTCTAATGAGGTCAAACGTCGGATCGTCAACAAGAAGCAAACTCGACGCAAGTTTTGAGGGAGGCATCTCATCGATACCAAGAAGAACCCAGGTTAAACAAAGAAAAGGATCTCCATCGATCCTTCTCTCTTTTATAAATCGAGAAACTGATCCAGAAGATTTGTAATTTCTTTTCTAAGTCTATTAGAAAGAAGTTGTATCAAGAGAATTGTAATTAATTCTTTTTCTAAGCCTATCAGAGAGAATAATACAAATTAAATTCTTAATTGTCTTATTCAAATTTTCCCACCGAAACAAAAGATGGTTACTCTGTTGGGGACTAGCTTCACTGATGAAGAAGTGGTGGTGCAAGCCGACATCAATCTCACTAGAATAATGGTTGAAACTCTTATTGTGGAGTTTGATCAAGCCAAATATGAGGAGTTACTCTCCTTCAGATCCTATAGCCCAAGGCTATGCACAAGATCTGCAAAGTCTCCAAAGAGACTAAATCTCCAACCGCTGTCGAACCACCAAAGGAAGTCCCTTCCTTTGGACTAGATCTCTCGGACACCCTCTCCTCTGAAGGAGTAGGCTCTGCCACAACCAAACTCGTCAACCGAGTTGAAGGTTCCATACCCGCGCCAAAGCGACGGGTATCAGGTCACAAAAGGCCCATTGTGACGACAAGCTTAGTCAACACACCTGACATCACTACAAAAGCCTTGAAACAGGCTAAGAAAAATGCCGCTCGATGAAGGAGAAGATCCCGACGATGGGCACAACTCCGAGAGAGCCGATCCTCTAATCAACGCGAGCTATGCGTTTGTGATCCTCAGCAAGAGCTCTGCGTTTCTACTCTAGAACGCAAGCCTTACGTTGATGAACCCAAATATGAGCCTCACGTAATCCAACTAAAACGTAACCCTTAAGAGAGCATTCTAAAATCAAAACGCAGTCCCCAGGGACGCGTTCTAAAATGCAGTTCTCTGGGACGTGTTTCCCAAATAAAACGCAACTCTCAGGAGTGCGTTTGAGCACCAAAACACAAGTCTCCAGACCGCGTTAATCATCCTGAACATAGTTCTCAAGAGAGCGTTCCAGAATCCAAACGCAAGTCTCAGGACTACGTTGACCAGCCAAAATGTAGCTCGCAGAGGCACGTTTCACTAGCAAAACGAAGACCGTAGTCTTACGTTCTTTAATCTAAATATGACCCTCGTGTTCCTTTTTCAGGACACAATGTGATTCGTCATGTCAGAAAAGATCAACATGGATTTAAGATCCGAGTTCACCAAGAACTAGTCTCGTCTGCTAATGGACAGGGGATTCCAGCTTCAATCTCACGTTCAGTGAGAAATGCTTCTCAAGTCTCCGATTTAAGGAAACTTTTATCAAGTGAAAGACCAGTGCAACAAGCCACTCATTCATGTCAATGTGAGCGGCTTATTTCTACGATCCTCTCAGAATGCCAATGTTGTGCTTCTGTGCATAGGTGATCAGTGTTCGATCGATTGACAAGCATTGCTCGACTAAGCAAGTGACAACGTCATTACAAGAAGAAGTCTTCAGTGACCGAGAATCCTGAAGTCACTATCAATGTGATCTGTAGATGGAAGTCATCAGTCC
Source organism: Asparagus kiusianus (assembly GCA_022839385.1). Lineage (NCBI taxonomy): Eukaryota > Viridiplantae > Streptophyta > Magnoliopsida > Asparagales > Asparagaceae > Asparagus > Asparagus kiusianus. The sequence continues at coordinate 228,240 of BQKN01000504.1, read as the reverse complement.
CTAGTTCTGATGAATCAGAGATGGATTGTTGTCCAAGTGTCAAAGAAATCACCAGCGAGTTTGAAGGAATCTACCAACACACTCGGACACAAACAAAACGCAAGCCTTATGTAGATAAGCCCAAATATGAGCCTCGCGTGATCCAACTAAAACATAACCCTTAAGGGAGCATTCTAAAATCAAAACGCAGTCCCCAGGGACGCGTTCCAAAATGCGGTTCTCTGGGACATGTTTCCCAAACAAAACGCAACCCTCAGGAGTGCGTTTAAGAACCAAAACGTAGGTCTCCAGACCGCGTTAATCAGCTTGAACACAGTTCTCAAGAGAGCGTTCCAGAATCCAAACACAAGTCTCAGGACTACGTTGACCAGCCATAATGTAGCTCGTAGAGGCGTGTTTCACTAGCAAAACGCAGACCGTAGTCTTACGTTCTTTAATCTAAATACGACCCTCGTGATCCTTTTTCAGGACATGATGTGATTCGTCGTGTCAGAAAAGATCAACATGGATTTAAGATCTGTGTTCACTAAGAACTAGTCTTGTCTACTGATGGACAGGGGATTCTAGCTTCAACCTCACGTTCAGTGAGAAATGCTTCTCAAGTCTCCGATTTAAGGAAACTTTTATCAAGTGAAAGACCGGTGCAACAAGTCACTCATTCATGTTAATGTGAGTGGGTTATTTCTACGATCCTCTCAGAATGCCAATGTTGTGCTTCTGTGCTTAGGCGATCAGTGTTCGACCGATTGACAAGCATTGCTCGACTAAGCAAGCGACAACGTCATTACAAGAAGAAGTCTTCAGTGACCGAGTATCCTGAAGTCACTATCAATGTGGTCTGTAGAGGGAAGTTATCAGTCCCTAGTTCTGATGAGTCGGAGACGGATTGTTGTCCAAGAGTCAGAGAAATCGCTAGCGAGTTTAAAGGAATCTACCAACACACTCGGACACAAACAAAACGCAAGCCTTATATCAAGTGAAAAACCGGTGCAATAAGCCACTCATTCTAAAATCATAACGGGAGTCCCTAGGGACGCGTTCCAAAATGCGGTTCTCTGGGATGTGTTTCCCAAACAAAATTCAACTCCCAGGAGTGCGTTCGAGAACCAAAACACAGGTCTCTAGACCATGTTAATCAGCCTGAACATATTTCTCAGGAGAGCTTTCTAGAATCCAAACGCAAGTCTTAGGATTATGTTGACCAGCCAGAATGTAGCTCGTAGAGGCGCGTTTCACTAGCAAAACGCAGACCGTAGTCTTACGTTCTTTAATCTAAATACGACCCTCGTGTTCCTTTATCAGGACACGATGTGATTCGTCGTGTCAGAAAAGATCAACATGGATTTAAGATCCATGTTCACCAAGAACCAATCTTGTCTACTGATGGACAGGGGATTCCAGCTTTAACCTCACGTTTAGTCAGAAATGCTTCACAAGTCTCCGATTTAAGGGAACTTTTATCAAGTGAAAAACCGGTGCAATAAGCCACTCATTCATGTCAATGTGAGCGGTTTATTTCTACGATCCTCTTAGAATGCCAATGTTGTGCTTTTGTGCTTAGGCGATCAGTGTTCGACCGATTGACGAGCATTGCTCGACTAAGCAAGCGACAACGTCATTACAAGAAGAAGTCTTCAGTGACCGAGTATCCTGAAGTCACTATCAATATGATCTGTAGAGGGAAGTTATCAGTCCCTAGTTCTAACGAGTCAGAGATGGATTGTTGTCCAAGCGTCAGAGAAATTGCTAGCGAGTTTGAAGGAATCTACCAACACACTCGAACACAAACAGAAGCCATTCCCCCTGTCAACTATCGGAGATTGGCTAGAGGAACTACATCCGATGGTGAGCATTCAGCTATTTCAAAATCTCAATCCTCTAGCTCTTTCGTAGAACATGAGAGTTCCGCTTATATGACGGTCATGAAGAGACTTGATGAGCAACAAGCCATGATCAAAGTATAGCAGGTGGCCATCAATGAATTTCAAATTCTGATGACTTAATATGTCGTAGACAGGGCCAAATCTCAAAAGACAAATTCTCCCCAAGATAAGAATCTTCCCAAAGAGGAAGAACATCTTCATCCTGACCTCTTACAAGCAAAGGAAAGGGAAAAGTGGTTGATGGTGCTGCTTCTGACCAAGAAGCCCACAACCTGGAATCTTCCTCTGATGAAGAAAGAGAGATTGACAACAAGCAGAATCTCAAGTTTGCCAAAATAGAAGAATTAGAAGCCTGCCTCAATATCATTGCTAACAGAAATGAGCTCCAAGACGAGAGAGTTACTAGGCCCTATCCTACCGAATAGGATATAGCCCTTTGTCCTCCAAAGTTTGAAGTTCCAACGCTACAAATTTTTGATAACATAGGATCCCCGAATCAATATATCTATCATTTTAAGTCACAAACTGGGAATGTGATATCAAACGACGCCATATTAGCTCGTTTGTTCATTAACACCCTTAAGGGGATTGCCTTTGAAAGGATTATGAAACCACCTGTCGGATGTATCCAAAAGTGGGTGAATGTAGAGAGACTCTTCTTGTCAAGATTCTTTGAAGAGGATACAGAAGTCTTCATCCGTACCCTTCTCGCCACTAAGCAGAAGAAGAGGGAGCCCGTCAAAGCCTTCGTCAAGAGGTTCCAAAGCATTACTCTTCAATACCTAACAGGTATGACACAGTCTACCTTAGTGGAGACCTGTCGACACAACTTGCAGACCAACCTTCTAGCACAAATGAGGATTGCAGAATACCGTTCCTAGAGACAACTGATCTCTTAAGGTGAACAGACTTAAAAAATTATTAGTAGGATCAAAGCCGAAGAACAAAGTAAACAGAATTAACCTGAACAATGTGACCAAACCTAATCTTCTCAGTCAGAAGGGGAAGATACTACTACCACTGAAGCTAATTCTCTTCAATAGGATAGCAGGTCCACAAAGCTATTATGTTAACAGTTACCTTTGATAGCCAAACTCTTTAGATAACGGACTGTTGTGTGACATATTCCAATCATAGTTGTTATACTCCAATGTTAATGAACGACTTTACGGATAGTGGCCTACTAGGAGATGTGTCATGTCTACCTATTTTTCCCCCTGCACCTGTTCAAGACTGGAGGTTGGTTTATTTGTGGTCCACGGGATTATGAGTAATAAATTTTCTAAGTTGTCAAGTTCAACAAGACACCTCAGTTAACTGCAAAATTCCTCCCCTACTAAGTCATAGTCAAGACCAGGGTTGGTTATTTGTTATTTCTTTAACAGAATAACAAATTCATAAAACTATAAAGTTAACAATACACTTCTAATTGTCAATTCCTTCAAAATTCTCTTATCAATCCTATTTAATAGGATGATAAGTCCTCAAAATTTCTCCAATCGTAACAAATCCCTATCACGTTAACATCACACCTCTGGCAATCCACTCATCAATCCTCTTTAATATGATGATAAGTCCATAAAGTTGCTATGATCGCAACAAATTCTGTCAAATTAGTATCACACCTCTGACAACCAATTCTTTCATCACATTAATATTACACCTTTTATGACGTCATGTTAACATTACACCTCTAACAATCAACTTATCAACTCTCTTCAATAGAGCGACAGATCCACAATCTTGTCACTGTAGGCGTATAAAATTGCCTATAGGTCCCTTCACACAGCTCGACACGAGGAATCGACAAATCAACGAACCATCGAGTGACGAGGCGACGAGGTCAACAAATTGCACGCGATCAACAGAATGCATTCGCGTGCGGAATCAATCTAATGGTTCGGGGAGTCAATGAGTCGTCCAACCAAGAATGGACTCGGATGAATCACGATCGAATCAAGATCAGCTTCGGACTCGAACTCAGAAGTGGATTTACTGCCAAATCGGGAATCAAGTCAACAAATTGATTCCAGACCAAGTCAACCACAAACCCGAATCACGGACAAAGCAACAACCGAACGACAGAACCCAAAACACCCGGGGGGACTCGGCCGAAACTGAGCCACCCCAAGGTGGCTCGGTGGCCGAGCCACCCCAGTGTGGCTCGACCAAGGCCGAGCCACCCTTGGCCGAGCCACCTCAGGGTGGCTCGGTATGAGCCGAGCCACCTTGAGGTGGCCGGCCACCCTTGGCCCGGGGCACAGTTTCGTTTGCCTATAAATAGGCTAGGGCGTTGTTCATTTGAGGGGTTAGAATTTTTGGAGAGAGGCAAAGCCCTGCTGGATTGAAGACTTAGATCTAAAAAAGATCTCAACTTTGGGACTTCGAGGACTCACTCATTCAGTCTGGTACTCGGCGATCGCCAACGCCAAATAAGGCAGGTGTTCGAGAGGATCGGATCTCAGATCTACGTAGTTTTCCTCCGGATCAAAGCTTGGTCTTTGATCCCGAGATTAGGGCGATTATTTCCTTGGTGAACTAATCCCCTCGGCTATTATTTCCTTGGTAAAATAATACCCATCGTACTGCGTAGATCCGACCGGATCTAGATCTCATGGTGGTCAACGGATAAACCCCCGGCGTAGGCAAACAACTCACGCAAGCGAGTGACCGCAAAACAGGAGCTCGTGATTTGTTCGGTAAACAAGAGAAAAAGTTGTAATCTTTCTTTTATTTTATTTTGATTTTATTGTAACCGGATCTTATAAAAAGACCGTATCTTTGTAATCGATAAACTGTTACAAGAGTGTGCAATGGAATCAATGAAGAAAGACACGATTTTTCCCGCGAACAATCTGGCGACCACAGTAGGAGCCAGCGATCTCGCTGCCGAGATCGTTGCGTCGCAGCCGCGGATCCCGATCCCGGTCGAGGAGGAGGTCGAGTATGAATTCGACCAACAAAAGTTCGAGGAGTATCTGTCATCCTCGTCCGGATCTACCTCTCCTCGCAAGTCCAACAAGTCCAGGAAGTTCTCCTCCAGGAGAAAAGTTCGTTGGTATGAAGATGTCGAAAATACCAATGAAGATCTCGCCCCGTTTGATGCCAAAGTCGCATTGGGTGAGATCCCTCCAATTCCTAACCAGGTCGGAGCTGTTCTGGCCACCCCTTCCGCCGCAGAGGGCGTGGTGACTCTCTCTAAGAGAGCTCGCCAAAGGCGACGTCAACGCTTGGCGCGACAATTCGCGAAGGCGATGGAGTCCACCGACGGGATCCGCTACAATGTGGATCTGAAGAACAAGAGAGGCAAACAGCCTCAACAATCGATGAATGGCAACTTCTCCAAGCCGCCGACGAACGAATGGATCCGCGTCAAACGGAACCGATCAACGCTGGAGGAGCGCATTCGCAAGCGCCGCGCGATGTCAGCGCAGGCATGGGCTCAAGTCCAAGAAGCCCGTAGGAAGCTGCAGAAGGAAGTGGCAAGCAAGCCGCCACCAACCCGCAAAGTCTGGAGGCCGAAATCCGAAGTGGTGATTCAGGCCAAAGAGCAACCTTTGCAACCTTCGAAGCAGATTCAACCTCCGGCGAACCAAACGAAGTCGCCGACAATTCCCATGGCTACTTCGGGAGGTCACGCAGAATCATCCCGGAGAAAGAAGTTAGTTTTGGAGCGCCTCGGCCCACTTCCCGATGGACGATGCAAAGCTTCAGTTCAGGAATGTTTGGGTCCAATGAAGGAGTCCCGAGCGATTCAACATGCTGGGGGTCGCCATAACTCTCAGCATGACAAAGAAATCATGGCACCCAGGCGCACCACTTTGCGTATCGAAGTTCGGGAGCCCGTTGAGAATTCACGCCCACAAAAGAGCGTTTCAAGGCGCATAACTCTCGAAAGCCCAAAGAAGGCAATTCGCCCTCAGAAGGAAACATTGTTGTCCGATGACGATGACGTTATACCTGGGAAATCATGCCAACACACGATAGGTTGCTCCGACTTTCAAACGGATGAGTTGTACTATCGTGCTGGGGGTACGAATAAAACCAGAAAAAGGAGTCTTCGAAAAACAGAAACTCAATGCCCCTGTTCTAAACTCATTGGGGCAGTATTGTCTGAATGCAGATGCAACAATACAGTCCCTGAAAGAGTTTTGGTTTTTGAAAGGCTCAATACCGAAATGCCAAAACCAAGGCCTAGGCGTTTCCGACGAAGAAGAACGGCGGTTGAAGACGGAGAATTTTCGAGGGTCACCGCTAATATGACCAGCAAAAGGACATCGACACGGGATGATCTCGAGTCGATTCTGAAAGCATCCCGGCGTCTAACCCGTCTGCAGTCCGGAGCCATCACACGAGAAACTTATGGTAGGGTTCGGATAGGACCACCTTCAGAAGATGAGGAATCGGATGCTTGCTCTGCGGTTGTGTCTGACAACACCGTATCCAGCGAAGGAGAACCCCGCGAGTCATTCATGATAAGCGCGGAACAAGTGGCCAAGATGCTCGAAGAAGCCATGGCCAAACAACAGGAGAGCTTCAGGCTTGAGATGCAGATGGTCATGCAGACCATGAAAGAGATGCATGACCAACAAATCCAGGCATTGAGGAACCAACAAGGCGAACCAAGTCGTCGTAACCAGAACAATCTGGAAGATGAGGACACAGGTGCAAATGAAACCCGCAATGCCAATGATCCTCCCATCAATGCAGGGGTGGTAACGAGGATGCCAACGAAGATACAAGTGAAAACTTGAAGATCAAAAACCTCGAGAATAAGATCAATACGTTGATTTCTGCTCAAGAGGTGAAGAAAACGGGCATTCCTTGTCCATACCCAAAAGAGTGCGAATCAATCCCCTATCCGGTGAAGTTTAGTTTAATTAACTTCACACCGTTCGATGGGAAGGGTTCCCCCACTCAGCATTTGATTTACTTCAAATCGTACCTGGGTATTATCTCCGGCAATGAGCCTCTGATGGTGCGGTCATTCGTTGGCACTCTTCGCGGAGCCGCCTTCGATTGGTATCGCCGCCTCAAGCTAGGAAGCGTGAATAGCTGGGACGACATGGAGACAAAATTCCTCGCTAACTTCTTCGACGATGACACCGAGATATCCATCGGAACGTTGCTCGATGAGAAACAAAAGGACGGGGAACCGGTCGAAACCTTCGTCAAGAGGTTCCGGAACAAAGCGTTGAATTGCCGGGACCCGATCACCGAGGAGTTCATTCTCCAGACTTGCCACAACAACCTCGCATTGGACGTGTTGGAAGCAATGGGGACAGCACCGTCCAATACTTGGAAAGACTTGAAGGTCCGAGGGGAGCAAGCCGAACGCTTCCTCCGAAGGAAGAAGGCCGAGAGGAGTCAATCGACGACAAATCCTCCGAACTCGAACTTTGCCTCCCGTGGTAAGGGCAAGACACCCGCAACGACTGTCGATGCTAATCAAACATCGCAATAGCAGTCCCGGAGGCAGCAAAAGACTTCGGATCAGAGGCCTCAAAAAGAGTACTCCTTCAAGGATGAAGATGTTCCAGCCATCTTCAAATCCCTCCTTGACAATAACAAGATCAAGCTCCCATCGATCACGAATCAGGAGGAAGCTGACGATATTGCGGATCCGAAGTACTGCGCATACTACAGGAGGATCCTTCACCCAACCAAGGCGTGCTTTACACTCAAGAATAGCATCCAAACCTTGGTTGAAGCCGGTGTCATAACGCTAGAGTGAGCCAGTTGAAAACGGCATAACTCCGACCGGTATAAGAGTATAAACTGCTTCCTGACACTCCGAAGAGTATACGAGTATAAACTGCTTCTCAATCCTCCGACCGGTATAAGAGGTTAAACTGCTCCCTGATACTCCAATAGGTGTATGAGTCTAAACTATTTCCTTTCTTCCACGGGAAGTTCCTGGAGAGTGCCATGCGTGGTATTCTTAAGGATAACCCGATCGTGCAGCTGATACAATGATACACCCAGTTTTGCAAAGAAAGCTGGGGGTGGATAATTCATGTAACGGGAAGTTCCCGGAAGAATGTTAAATGTAATATTCTTAGGGATAACCCGGTCATGATGAACAAAGTGATAAACACCAAACTACTAATTTCCGAACACTCTTTTGCTGAGATGAAATCCGATCACTTCATTGGATCAATTTTCCCTCGCAAAACTCTCATTGGTGTTTGACGACTCATAGTCTCCACCACAGAATCCCCCACCGATCAAACTAATTGACGACGGGACCACCAAAATTCTTTCCTGTTTAATCCATTCAAACTTCCGCTATATTCGTGCACTCAACACTTTCATTGTTAGAGTCCGGATATAATTGACGAATTGTCAAAGCCTTTTTTTGTTGTTAATTCTTTACCACTTAACATCAGGAACCCCCTTTGAGTGATTTGTACGAATCAACATTCTTACAGTGATTTATACTCTCACTCTCACTTTTTACTTGGTCAAACCTTCCTACAGTTAGGGCCAAAACCAAAATCCCCTCTCGATTCCTTCAATGAACGAGAGGCCCATGAATCGAGCGATCAAACCTTCTTACAGTTAGGATCGTTTTTAACCCCCCACTTGGTCAAACCTTCCTACAGTTAGGACCACAACCAAAATCCCCTCTCGATTCCTCAAATGAATGAGAGGTCCACTTTCAAATCGAGTGATCAAACCTTCCTACAGTTAGGGTCATCTCAAGCTCCCGCTTGGTCAAACCTTCCTACAGTTAGGACCAAAACCACAATTCACTCTCGATAAATGAGAAATTCCATCTTTAGTTCGATAATCAAACCTTCCGACAGTTAGGGTTATCCGAATCTTTTTGATTCTCGGAGTGGAGATCCCACTTTTAGTTTCACCTTTCCGGATTCTGGGGGTGGAGATCCCACCTCGAGTCTCCTTTCCTTCTTTGTTCGGGGAATAGAATATAAAATTCTTCCTTCCCCACACCAATCCTTTTTTCCAAGAATTTAGGATTCATCCTAGGTATTTTATCCCGAAACCTAAGCAGGGATAAGTCTGCGCCTAACACGCGCTGCCGGTTTAGTCTTTCTCCGTAGAAGAAGACACCAGAATTCGATTCTGGGGTACTTTATCCTGAAACCTAAGAAAGGATAAGTCTGCGCCTAACACGCGCCGCCGGTTAGTTCTTAACCGTTAAAAAGAACACCCGTCCGCATATTCAACATTGTGGCAGGTTGTTATTAATAACACCAAAATCCATGCCTTACACGCATGGGGAATTTTATCCTGAATCCTAAAAAAGGATATGCCGACACCTAACACGTGTCGTCGGTTTAGTCTTTCACCGAATGAAAAAGACACCAGAGTGTAATTCTGGGGACTTTTATCCCGAATCCTAAGCAGGGATGAGTCAACGCCAAATACGCGTTGCCGGGTAGCCTATTCCCGTAACAATGGCGAAGTCTACGTATTCGAAGTCGTAGCACAAAGTCTAAGGGAGTTCATTCCATTAGCACAACGTTACATGCGGAACGGATTTAAACAATCCGCATGCTAGCCCGACTCAAACGGTAGTCGGTAAAGGCTAATCAAATCCGTTAAAGGCTGAGGGTTAGCCAAAAATCCTAAGTCAACGTCTCATACACGTTGCTGTTTAGTCTTTTCACAGGAGAAAGACGAAGTCTACGTATTCAATATCGTAGCACTAAAAGGGTTAACTCTTTTAGCTTATCGTTACATGCGGAACGGATTTAGACAATCCGCATGCTAGCCCGACTCAAACGGTAGTCGGTAAAGGCTTATCAAATCCGTTGATGGCTGAGAATTTGCCAAAAATTCTATGAATACGAGTCATTGACGCATCAATTTTACAAATTGGTCTCGTGACTCAAGTATCTGCCACGCTCCAATACCTTAAGAGCTTAAACTGTGTATACTCCAGAAGACATACGAGTATAAACTATGTCGGACGTCGAACAATACATCGCAATGAAGCCTGGACGCCGGACAACGCGTCACAATGGAGCTTAAACGCCGGACAACGCTGTCAATCGATGATCAGTTCTATGTTGAAGCAACCAACTCGAGCTAAAAAGTCAAGAAATCAAGAATCGACTTCAAGTTCAAAATTTCGACAACGGTCAGACAATAAATGCAGCACCGGAATCCTTACAGACGTTCGACAAAACACCGAATAGCGTGAAGGAATTGAAGGAATCCAGAACAGAAGCCATTCCAAAGTCCCGTTACACCGACTAATGGTTGGGACAATCACATCCAAAGTATTCCAGACTCTTCTATAAAAGAACGAGACTGAAATACTTTGGAGGGGGTATCTGTAGACGTATAAAATTGCCTATAGGTCCCTTCCCACAGCTCGACACAAGGAATTGACAAATCAACGAACCATCGAGTGACGAGGCGACGAGGTCAACAAATTGCACGTGATCAACAGAATGCATTCGCGTGCGGAATCAATCCAACGGTTCGGGGAGTCAATGAGTCGTCCAACCAAGAACGGACTCGGATGAATCGCGATCGAATCAAGATTAGCTTCGGACTCGAACTCAGAAGTGGATTTACTGCCAAATCGGGAATCAAGTCAACAAATCGATTCCAGACCAAGTCAACCACAAATCCGAATCACGGACAAAGCAACAACCGAACGACGGAACCCAAAACACCCGGGGGGACTCGGCCGAAACCGAACCACCCCAATCATTACAAATTAGGTGATAAGCACTAAACCCCCATTGTGATTTGTATGAGTCAACACTCCCGTTATAAGTTGTACTCTCACTCTCACCTCTCACTTGGTCAAACCTTCCTATAGTTAGGGCCACAACCCAAAATCCCCTCTCGATTCCTTCAATGAACGAGAGGCCCACAAATCGAGCGATCAAACCTTCTTACAGTTAGGATCGTTTTAAATCCCCCACTTGGTCAAACCTTCCTACAGTTAGGACCACAACCAAAATCCCCTCTCGATTCCTCCAATGAACGAGAGGTCCGCTTTCAAATCGAGTGATCAAACCTTCCTACAGTTAGGGTCATTTCAAACTCTCGTTTGGTCAAACCTTCCTACAGTTAGGACCAAAACCACAATTCATTCTCGATAAACGAGAAATTCATCTTTAGTTCGGTAATTAAACCTTCCGACAGTTAGGGTTATCCGATTATTTTCGATTCTGGGGGTGGAGATCCCACCTTGAGTCTCCTCTCTAATTGGGAATAGAATATAAAATTCTTCCTTCCTTGTATTCGGGTTCGCCTTCACCCTAAAAGAAGACCGGGAAATAGAATATAAAATTCTTCCTTTCC
>BQKN01000504.1:170943-213490 GCA_022839385.1 Asparagus kiusianus | reverse complement strand
GGCCGAGCCACCCTGAGGTGGCTCGGCAGCCGAGCTACCTCAGGGTGGCTCGGCATGAGCCGAGCCACCTTAAGGTGGCCGGCCACCCTTGGCCTGGGGCACAGTTTCGTTTGCCTATAAATAGGCTAGGGCGTTGTTCATTTGAGGGGTTGGAATTTTTGGAGAGAGGCGAAGCCCTGCTGGATTGAAGACTCAGATCTAAAAAAGATCTCAACTTTGGGACTTCGAGGACTCACTCATTCAGATCTGGTACTCGGCGATCGTCAACGCCAAATAAGGCAGGTGTTCGAGAGGATCGGATCTCAGATCTATGTAGTTTTCCTCCGGATCAAAGCTTGGTCTTTGATCCCGAGATTAGGGCGATTATTTCCTTGGTGAACTAATCCCCCCGGCTATTATTTCCTTGGTGAAATAATACCCGTCGTACTGCATAGATCCGACCGGATCTAGATCTCACGGTGGTCAACGGATAAACCCCCGGCGCAGGCAAACAACCTACGCAAGCGAGTGACCGCAAAACAGGAGCTCGTGATTTGTTCGGTAAACAAGAGAAAAAGTTGTAATCTTTCTTTTCTTTTATTTTGATTTTATTGTAACCGGATTTTATAAAAAGACCGTATCTTTGTAATCGATAAACTGTTACAAGAGTGTGCAATGGAATCAATGAAGAAAGACACGATTTTTCCCGCGAACAGTCACGTTAACAAAACACCTCTGACAACCACAAAATCCACAAACATCATCACGTTAACATTACACCTCTGACAATCAACTTATCGACTCTCTTCAAATAGAGAAATAACTCCTCAAAGTTGCTCTGATCATAACACATTTCTGTCATGTTAATATTACACCTCTGACAATCAACTTATCGACTCTCTTCAATAGAGCGATAGGTCCACAACATCGTCATGTTAACATTACACCTATGACAATCAACTTATCAACTCTCTTCCATAGAGCGATAGGTCCACAAACCCGTCAAGTTAGTATCACACCTCTGACGATCAAATTAACTTATCAATTCTCTTCAATAGAGCGATAGGTCCACAAATCTATCATGTTAATATTACACCTCTGATAATCAACTTATCGACTCTCTTTAATAGAGCGATAGATCCACAACATCGTCACGTTAACATTACGCCTCTGATGATCATCTTATCGACTCTCTTCAATAGAGCGATAGGTCCACAAACCCGTCAAGTTAACATCACACCTCTGATGATCAAATCAACTTATCAACTCTCTTCAATAGAACGATAGACCCATAAAATACTGTTAGGTTAACATCATACCTCTAACAGTCAAACCCCCTAATGAACTTATTAATCTTTTTTCAACAATAATATAGCAAGTTTTCATTATAAAATCCCCAGCGGATTAAAAATTTTCTAGAATTATCCTAGTGATAATGAAAAAAATTTCTGAATTTCACTCTAAGTAAAAATTCATGCCAAGTTAATACTACACATCTGGCACTTCCAACTTTCTTTCAGTGTTTCAAGTGAAAACATAACACATGAAGAAATAGTGAAAAAGCCTACATATTCAATATCGTAGCAGGTTGTATTAATAACACCAGAATCCATGCCTTACACGCGTCATCGGTTAGTCTTTCCCCGTAAAAATGACAAAAGCCTACGTATTCAATATCGTAGTAGGTTATTATTAATAACAGCAAAATCCATGCCTTACACGCATGAGGGACTTTATCCCGATCCCTAATTAGAGATAAGTTTGCATCTAACACATGCTGCCGGGTGGTCTATTCCCGTAATAATGGCGAAGTCTATGTATTCAATATCATAGCACGAAAAATCCATATCTTTCATGCATGGGAGACTTTATCTTGATCCCTAATTAGAGATAAGCCTATGCCTAACACACGTTACTAGGTAGTCCATTCCCGTAAAATTGACGAAGTCTATGTATTTGGCATCATAGCACTAAGTCTAAGAGAGCTCATTCTTATAGCACAACGTTACATGTGGAATGGACTTAGACAATCCACATGCTAGCCCGACTCAAATAGTAGTCGGTAAAGGCTTATCAAATCCGTTGGTAGCTGAGAATTTGTCAAAAATTCTATGAATATTTGCGGGTCCATCAACTGAATGGATGTCAGCCGTAACGTAACGTTTGAGAGCTTTTGATCATGAGTAGCTTGTACTGTCACTACAGTTTCAATTCGAGGTTCATCCTCACACAGGTCCTGCGTGGCAATCCCTTCAACCAAGATGCCTTCGAAGCAGGTGTAAGAGAACAATTCCTTTATGTAAAGGAATCGACAGTTCTAAGATTAGAGTTGAGATCCAAAGTATTTCAAGAATTCATCCGAGACAACCGCAAACATTCAAAAACATTGGAGGGGGTTCTGTAGGCTGTCTAAAATTACTGTAGATAGTTGATCACCATCAAATACCAATGATGGAAGTTATAATTTGACAGCTTTAGAAGGCTACAATTTAAAATCTTTCACATAGATCGATGAAGGTCATAATCTGACGACCTTCATAACAACTGATAAAAGTTTCAATTCAACAGGCTTTATAATCAATATGAGGAGATACAATCTGAAGACTCTCATATTTTCAAGGAGCTAAGACAAAGTTTAAAAATGATGATCTTTGCAACTCTCTAGCAAAAGAGACTACAAATTGACAGTCTCTTTAAATCAAAACGCAGATATCTCTCAAACCGTAAAGAATTTGGTGAAACATACGTGAGCAAACCTGGTTTGGTTGGCTCTATCTCATCAAGATAGTTGATTTTTATAAATAATTCATCTAATTCCAACTTATGGTTTGAAAGTTATGACTTTTTCTTCACAGCAAGTTATGTTCTGAAGTCCGTCTACAAGACTGGACTTTGCCTGAACATTGGACTTAGCCTGAATCTCGATAAGCTTGCATGAGGCTTGCCTCTACATTCCAAAGATAAAACATAAAGCTCATCTCTACGTCCCAATAACAAAACACAGAGTTCGTGGCTGCGTTCCAGACTAAAAAGGCAGAGTTCGTGGTTGTGTTCCAGACTTAAAACGCAGAGTTTGTGGCTGCGTTCCAGACTCAAACTTAGAGTTCGTGGCTACGTTTTAGACTCAAAAATAGAGTTCGTGGCTACGTTTTTAAGCTCAAATGCAGAGCCCAACTCTGCGTTCCAGGTCCAGAATGCAGAATTCGTACCCAGAACGTAATTCTTGTGTTTGACTCATTCAAATACGAGCTGAACGGTTTCATAACCATTTTCCATGATTTGAGGGGATCACTCCCCTACTTAGGAGTGAATTAAGGGGGTGGTTACACCTTTTAATCCCCTATAAATGGCGAAAAACTCAACTGAGTTTAGGATATCCAATTGGATGGGCATTTTTGCATAGGAAATCAATCTATGGAGATCAATCTTTTTGGCACATCATAAAAGGAGCTTGAATTTTAGGGTGATCGGCATTCATCCTTGAAATATTCTTTAGCAGCAGAAATCCTTGGAGATTTTCTACTTGGATTTAAACATGATCTTCGGTTTAAATTAACTCTTTTACAGAGTTTCAAACTCATTCTGAGTTCCTAAACTTGTTAAGAGTTATTTCTTAAACTTGCCATGCAAGTTCTCCACGACATCAAATTCGAGAGGAATAGACTTTGTTCCAATGAGGTGAAACATCGGATCATCAACGAGAAGCAAACTCGACACAAGGTTCGAGGGAGGAATCTCATCGACACCAAGAAGAATCCAGATTAAACAAAGGGAAGGATCTCTGTCGACCCTTCTCTCTTTTGTAAATTGAGAAACCGATCAAGAAGATTTGTAATTTCTTTTCTAAGTTTGTTAGATTAAAATTATATCAAGAGAATTGTAATTAACTCTTTTTCTGAGCCTATCAGAGAGAATAATACAAATTTAATTCACAATTGTCATCTTCAAATTTTCCTACCCAAACAACAGCTAGTGACGCAAGGAGGGTAGTGGGTGTTAGAAGTAGGTTAAGACTCCAGAGGATGCAAGGCCACAAGTAGTCATAGCTTGCTTTACATGCTAACGACACCTTGACTTTGCCTAGGAGGCCTTGGCGATACTCCGCTATGATCTCTGGGAGTCTTAGAGTCTAGGAAAGCGAGTCAAGCCTCTAAGGCCTAGATAGTCGCTTGAGTCGCCTGGTAAGCCGTCCTCTCCTTCTTAAGATCCAGCCTTAGATTTTAGGGGTCTAAACAGTCTAACCGAGCGCTTTCTTGCTCATCTAGTCAGGCACACTTCTCGACCTCAACCTCCCCTACCAAGTACTTGATTCAGCCATCCCACTCGATGATCTCATGCTGGTAATGGCCAATTTCTACCTTTAGCTTGGCGATGGTGGTAGATTACTTGGAGCAATGACCCTAAAGCCCCTTGATCATGTCATCCCTAATCTCAAGTTCCCACCATAGCTTGCCATCATTCTGGCTCCAAGTCACACACTTAGCCTCTAAAGCAGTGACATTTTTCTCTGCAACCTCCCTAGACACCTTTTTGACTATCGTAGCCTTCTCAGATTCAATAGGGAGCCTTTGCGCATAATAGAGTAGAGTAAATAGATCCTACTTGATCATGGAACCCCGCAGAAGATAGGCCTTAAGGTTCAGATGCAGTCTGGTGCTAGGCATCTCCTACAAGATCTCCACATCTCTTTGGAGCCAAAACTACTCTAGGGCCTAGACCTAAGCTATCCCCAACATTAGAATGGATCTCTCCCTATCAAGAAGCTTAGTGGGAATGAACTTGTCATTGTCCGATAGCTCCTCTCGATGTGTAGAGTCTCTTCCCAACTTGCCAATCAGCATGTCTCTAAGCTCGGTCCACACTCAGGTGTGAACCTTAGAGATGCAATGGCAAAACGGCTAGCTGAAGCCCTCATCTGACACTGAGGTGGTATCAACCTTCGGTAACTCCCCTACCGGTTGGAGTAGAGCTGCCTCTACTCCTATAGCACTTCATGTCTCTACAGACTCTTTACTCGGCCTGTGGGCAGCCTCGTATAAAAGCATCGGCATTATTAACTCCCCTGCTCGGGCTCTAGCTATGGCTTGCTCAGTGCATTGATCATTGCTAGAAGGTTCAGCGCCTTGATCACTGCTCAATTGTTTTGGAGGAGAGGCGATATCAGGGACAATGACCTCTAGCTGCTGAAGAGGAACAGCGTCTGGCTGCGAACCTTCCCTGGGACTTACCGTGGAAACCTCCACCTTCATTGCCAAGTCGCCTTGAAGCCGCTCAACCGGTGCACTGGGCCCTTGGTTCTTGATCAACCTCCTCCTCTTCTTTCCTATGTTCTCTGCTTGGGAGGAGGTGTTAGGCCCAGCCAACTTTGCGGCAATCTCCACTGTCCTGAACCCCAAGCTGTTCAGCTCCTCGGGGACCAGCTCACCCCTCAGCTGCTTTTGGGGTTTCATGATAAAAGCTGGGTTTGAAGAAGATGATTCCTCCCCCCCCCCCTTCAAATTCTTTAGAGGACTCTTTAGAGGGAGAGCTATGAGAGCCGCTTGTGTCTTGTCAATCTTAGTAGGAAGGACCCTAGATATATTGGCCACCTAGAGCGAGGACGACTCATAGAGATTGATCATCTCCCATGATTGCACATAAGAGTAGATCTTCTTGAGCTGTTGCACCTCCTTAGTCAAGAGTATACAAGCCTTAGCATGTCCTTCTTGAACTCCGACCACGTAAGGCAAGATAGGACGAACCGATCCTTCCAATCCTTGTTGGATTCCAAAGCGTCCGACACCAGTTTGCTACCACCTATGTTATGGAGGAAATAGTGGGCATCCTTCCTTAATGTTTTGACACCCACGAGTTTACCTAATAGGTGCATGCTCAACTCCACACGCACCCGGTGGCAGATCACTAGAAACCCCACTAGAGTGGTTATGCGTTTAGGGTGAACTACAAAGAGGATACCCCCAGAGCGATGCACACATATCGAAGGATGGGATGGAGTGGTAGTTGGAACTCATCCTCCAAATAGGCTAGGTAGAGCATCAATATATCCTTGCTATGGTGATATACCGACTCATCTTTGTTCGATGCTGACAAAGTAAAAAACCTAGGGAGGTCGTAGTGCTCATAATACACCTGGACCTCTTGAGAGCAGATCTGGGAGTGGAAAAGGCTGGAAGAGGTTAATCCTCATCTCATTACAGCCAGTGGTGGAAGCTTGAGAAGCCATAGAAGATCGTTGGTAATTAGGGCAACGAACATTAACGAAAAAAGAGTTAGGAGGCAAAAGAATTAGGGAAAAAGCTCATGAAGAAGCCCTCTTTGCATCAAAGAGGGGTATGTATAGATTCCGAGGGTGACACGTGGCAAGATCACGATAGCCAACACATTCCAATACTAATGGACGTGATTGACCTCAAAATCTGAATCGTCTTTTCAAAAAGTGAAGCACCGACCTCTTTTACTCCACAACTGCTTCGCATGAAAAGTGAAATGATAGTGTTACTATAGGTGTCTAAAAATTCCTATAGGTCCCGAACATAGCTCAAGACGACGAGCAGCCAAAACAACAAAGTGGCGAATCACTAATGACATTGCAACAAGCACGCATGCTCATCAGCCAACTCCAATTGGCCCATGCACTCATCAGTCGCCTACAAGCAAACGAAATGTATGAAGCGAATCGGTGAAGTGTACAAGTTAAAAAAATGATAAAACATGCATAACGACAAAACAAGTCAAAACCCGGAAAACCAGAACAGCCTCTGGCGGCCGAGTCACACCAAAACGACTTGGCCAAAGCTTTGGCCGAGCCACCATTTGGTGGCTCGCACCATGCCGAGCCACCAAATGGTGGCTCGCACAGTTCTGAGCCGAAAAACACGTTTTTGATGGGATTTCTCAGGATTTGGTCATTTCAGAGACTCCCAACAACTTTGATACTATCCCCGAACATGGTTAAGTATTTGTTAACTGCGGATAACATCAGATCATCAACTCTTATCAGAAAACGCTGCAACCAAAGCCTATAAATACAAGCATAAGGCCTTCATTTGCAAGGATCTAAAATCTTAGAGCGAGGTGCTGTCAAACTGAAGAGTGGAGCTTGAATTTCAGAGGAGGGTTAGTAGATCTTGGCGAACTTTAGCATAAAGAGGAAGCTTTTCAAAGGATCTGAAGCCCGTTCCCCCATTTCTCTCGATCCAACTTTGTTTTAATCTTGAGAAGAGTCATAACCTTGCTTGGTCAAGATCATCACTTCTGTGATTAATTCCTTTATGAAGTAAGAGCATTAATTCACTTTTTCTGTCAACCGAGTCTGATCCGCGACGGTCCACGGACCAACCCGTCCCCGGCACAGGCAAAGATCTCATGCAAACAGAGACTAATAAATAGGATTTGTGTGTTGTTTGAAGATTGTGATTTTTATTTTCATTGTGTAAAAGTCTTATAAAAAGACCAATCTTTTTTCGAACTTGTTTTAACGATCAAAGTTGTAATGTGTTATACAACGAATAAACCAATTTCCTACGAAAACATGCTGGAAACTACAATGGGATCTAATAGCTTCTCTACCGAACCTGTCATGCTGCAACCAAGAATCTGGACCTCGGTTGACGAATAGGTCAGGTATGAGTTCGACCAGGCCAAGTTCGAGGAGTATCTGTCATCCTCCTCCTCTAGATCCTCCTCCATTAGCAAGTGTATGAAGATCAATGCCGCTGTTGCTACTGCAACTACATCTCGCAATGCCCCTCCGACATCCAATAAAGCTGGGTCTACAGATCTGAACTCCTCCTCAATCAAGGAGTTGAGTACTGAAGGTACGCTAATTCTATCGAAGAGAGCCCACCAAAGGCAGCATCAACGCCTCGCACGCTAATTCACCAAGGCTTTAGAGCCTGTTGACGAGATCTGCTATGAGGCGGATCCAAAACTCAGAGGGCACCAAGTGCCCTGATAGCGAACAAATAGCTCCTCCTCCCAACCAGCAACGAATGAATGGATCTGAGCTAGAAGAACCCGTTCAACCCTTGATGAACGAATCCAAAAACACCATGCATTTCTTGCGCACGCAAGAATCCTTGTGCAGGAAGCTAGGAAATTGCAGAAAGAAGAGGTGGCCCAAAAACTACCAAAACTATGCAAAGTATGGAGGACAAAGGTCAAAATAGCGCACGAAATCCTTGGAAAACATGAACCACAGTTTGCTGTCTCGGCCAAAGCTGAGCCACTAACTGCTGGCTCGGCCAAGGCCGACCCACCAAATGGTGGCCCACACCAAGTCTGAGCCAGCTCAGCTCGCCTTGCACCTGGTTCACCTCTCACTGCCATTTTTGAGTCTCTGACAGCCACCGTTCCTATTCTGACTATTCTTACATCTTTAGTGAAGTCCCACTACAGTGTTGACCTGTCAAAATTTAAAATTCGATGGCGGATCGCCTTGGTCCTTTATATGAGGATCGAGGCAAAGCTCAGGTTAAACAACGCTTGGGTCTGTCGAATAAACCCTGAGCGACTCTTCAAGCTGGAGGTCGTACGTGTCCTCCGAACAAGTTGAAGCTATCCCATATCGGCAAAACACCTGCAACCACCCGTTTAGGGTTGCGCGTCCAGATTTAGGAGCTCGTTGAGATTCCACACTAGCAAGGGGGTGGATCTAAACGTGCGACTCCTAAGAACGCTAACAAGACGTTACATACCTGGAAGGAGACGTGTTCGTTACATGACAACGTCATACCTGGGGAATTAAATTAACAGCTGATAGGTTGCTCCAGCCACAACACCGATGATTTGTATTATTAGGCTGAGAGTATGAAGAAATCTCGAAAGAGAAGTATACTAGAATCGTATCCTTGTGAGAGGTTAATCAGGGGTAGTATTATTAGAGTGTAGCTTCCCTAAAACCACTCCACAGAGGGTCTCAGTAATTGAGAGAATCTCTACCGAAGTATCCAAATCTAAATCAAGATGCATCTACAAGAACAAATCTACCAGCCATGATGATGAGCTTCCAGAAGTTTCTATCAATATGGCCGATAAAGGAAAATCGATAAGGTGTTACAGCCCTGATTCTTTCTCGAAGGCATCTCAACGCATCACTCGGTTACAGTCAGGAACTAGACGACCTAGACCGGATAGAGGACACTCTTCAGAGGATGAAACGTCTGACGCTAACTCGACGATCGATTCCAACAATATAGTGTCCAGCATAGGACAATCTCGTGAGGTGTTCATAATCAACGCTAAACAAATGACCAAAATCCTCGAAGACACTCTGGCCAAACAGAAAGAGAATTTTAAATTCGAAATGGAAATGACTGTGCAACGGATAAAGGAACTGCATGATCAACAGATTCAAGCCTTGTCAAATCAGATTGGTAAATCTAGTTGTTACAATGCTACTAATCAAGAAGATAGCGATTCAAACATATAAGAAAATATTAACGCTGATACCCCTCCTGTTTACCAAAATGATGAAGGTGGTCCCATTGAGAATGACAATGCTAGGGGTGGTCCAGTTGTTCTTCCACGAAATAGCCCGAAGAAGAATACGGGCGAGGACGAGAAAATGAAAGACATGGAGAGCAAGATCAACGAATTGATGTCTGCTTAAGAGGTAAAGAAGACTGGTATTCCCTATCCCTACCCAAGGGAGTGAGAGTCAATCCTGTATCCGGCAAAGTTCAATCTAATTAACTTCATGCCATTCGATGAAAAGGTCTCACCCACTCAACACCTAATTTACTTTAAGTCCCACCTAGGTGTGATCTCTAGCAATAAACCATTGATGGTCTGGTCATTCGTTGGCACCCTTCACGGAGCTACCTTCAATTGGTATTTCCGTCTAAAGCCAGGAAGTATTAACTGCTGCGACGACATGGAGAGCTCATTCCTCAACAACTTCTTCGATGATGACACCAAAGTGTTGATCAGAGCCCTTTTGGATGAAAAACAAAAGGACGGGGAGTCAGTTGACAGTTTTGTTAAACTATTCCGCAACAAGGTGATGAATTGTCAAGATCTGGTCACGGAGGAATTCATCCTCCAAACGTGCCATAACAACCTTTCCTTTGACGTCCTGGAAGCCCTGGGGATCGTGCCATCGACAATAGGAAAGAATTAAAACTACACGATGAACAAGCTGAATATTTTCTCAAAAGAAAAAAGCTTGAAAGAGGCTAACCGATGACTAAACCCCCGAATTTGAATTTTGCTTCTCATGGTAAGGGAAAGGCACCTGCAGTGGCTATTAACGCTAATCAGACGTCACAACAGCAACCTCAAAAGCAGCGAAAGACTCCGGATCCGAGACTTTAAAAAGAGTACTCCTTCAAGGATGAAGAGGTTCCAGCTACTTCAAATACCTCCTTGAAAACAACAAAATCAAGCTACCACTTATTATGAATTAGGAGGAAGCTAACAATACTTCGGATCCAAAGTATTATGCATACCACAAGAGGAACCTTCATCCTACCAATGCTTGCTTCACTCTTAAGAACAGTATTCAAGCCTTGGTTGACGCCGGCATCATAACGCCGAAATGAGCCGGTTGAGGACTGTAATCCTCCGATGAGTATAAGAGGTTAAACTACTTCTCCCATGCTTCTAATTGGTATATGAGGCTAAAGTATTCCCTACCTTTGATAGGAAGTTTACGGAGAATATTGCTCTTAATATTATTAAGGATAACCTAACAGTGTGGCCGAATACAATTGTATTCAGGTTCGCCAAAGAGCTGGGGTGGGATACCTTAATGCATTCCTATGAGAAGTTCCTGGAGAATGTTATGCATGATATTCTTAAGGATAACCCAAAACCAATAAATTCTTAATCATAATAAAGAATGATTAAGAACATCCCACTCTGGCTATTTAATCATTTCCAAGATGATTAAAACCCTCCCACTGTGACTTCTCAAGCACTCTTTCATCGAGATGAGATTCAGTAACTTAATCTAGTCAATCTTCCCTCACAAAACTCCCACGGTCTAATTGTGGAGTGCTTAATCCCCCACTGGTCAAATCAATTAACGGTGGATCCACTAAAAATTATTTCTGGTTTGATCCACTCAAACTCCCACTTGTCTGTACACAACACATCCATTGTTAGAGTCCGAACACAGTATTGAATGTTTCAAACCCCCTTGTGTTAAAGTCCTTGCAACTTGACACTAGAAACTCTCACTGTATTGACACAACGATTTGTACAAATCGACACTCCACTGTTATTTGTACCACCTCACAGTATTGGAAGTTTCAAACCCCCTTGTGTTAAAGTCTTTCCGATAGTTAGGGTTATCTGAATTTTTTTTGATTCTCAAAGTGGAGATCTCACTTTGAGTTTCTTTTGCATCTAGAGATAGAATATAAAAATTTTCCTCTCCAGCATCGGGTTCGTCTTTGCCTCAAGAGAAGACACCACCTGCTAACATAAAAATCCATGTCTTACACGCATGGGGTACTTTATCCCGATCCCTAAATAGAGATAAGTCTGCATCTAACACATGCTGCAGGGTAGACCGTTCTCGTGAAAATGACCAAGTCTACGTATTCAACACCATAACATAAAAATTCATGCCTTTCATGCATGGGGAATTTTATCTCAAATCCTAAGAAGGGATAAGTCAGCACCTAACACGCGTTGCCGGTTAGTCTTTTACCATAAAAAGGGCAAAAGCCTACATTTTCGACATTGTGACAGGTTGTTATTAATAACACCAAAATCCATGCCTTACACGCGTGGGGAATTTTATCCTGAATCCTAAGAAGGGATAAGTCAACGCCTAACACGCGTTACCGGTTTAGTCTTTTACCAACTGGAGAAGACACCAGAATCTAAGTCTGGAGAATTTTATGCCGAAGCCTAAGTAGAGATAAGTCGGTGCCTAACACGCATTTTCGGTTAGTGTTTGACCGTAATAAAGGACAAAAAGCCTACATATTCGACATTATGACAGGTTGTTATTAATAACACTAAAATCCATGCCTTACACGTGTGGAGAATTTTATCCCGAATCCTAAGAAGGAATAAGTCAACGCCTAACACGTGTTACCAAATTAGTCTTTCACCAAGTGAAGAAGATACCAGAATCCAAGTCTAGGGACTTTTATCCCGAATTCTAAGAAGGAATAAGTCAGTACCTAACACGCATTGTCGGGTAGTCTATTCTCGTAAGAAATACCAAGTCTACATATTCAATCTCGTAGCACTAAAAGAGTTAACTCTTTTAGCACATCATTACATGTAGAACAGACTTAAACAATCTGCAAGCTAGCCCGACTCAAACGATAGTCGATAAAGGCTTATCAAATCCGTTGATGGCTGAGGGTTTGCCAAAAATCCTATAAAAGTAAGAGTTATTGATGCACCAGCTTCATTAGTTGGTCTTTTAACTTGAGCATCCAACAACTTCAGGATGAGATCCATACCTGCAGAAGAAACAACTATAATAGTTGGCCCTACAGCCCGATATATAGGACCGCTACGCTCCAATGCCTTAAGAGCTTAAACTGTATAGACTCCAGCATAAACTGTGTTAGCGCCGGTTAACGCGTTATAGTAAAGGTCGACACCGGTCAACGAGTTACAACAAAGGTCAACGCCCGATAAGGCGTTATAGTAAAGGTCAATGCCAATCAACGCATCGATAGTTTCATCAAAATAAGGCTAAGAAAAAATTCTAGGTTAAAGGATGATTCCAGGGAGTTTAATCACATTCAGATACCAACTCCCAATAAAGATGATCAGTTCAATGTTAACTCAATGAAAAGAACTAAGTTCAGAAATTTACATACCAACTCCAGTTTAAGATTTCGACAACGTTTAGACAATAAACACAGCACCGGAAGAACTTTATCTATTTGATAAAATACTGAGTAGATTGAAGACTAAGGAAATCAAGAATTAAAGTTATTCACAGGTCCTTCTACGTGATCTCCTCGACAAAATACTGAAAAGGTTAAAGACAGGGCATATATTATCCAAAGCATTCAGACTCTTCTATAAAAGAAACGAGACTAAAACACTTTGGATTGAGTATCTATTGGCGTCTAAAAATCCCTATAGGTCCCAAACATAGCTCGAGATGACGAGCCGTCAAAACAACAAAGTGGTGAATCACTAATGATATTGTAACAAGCCCGCACGCTCATCAGTCAGCTCCAAGTGGTCCGTGCACTCATTAGCTACCTACAAGATAGCAAAACGTATGAAGTGAATCGGTGAAGCGTACAAGTCAACGAAACAACAAAATATACATAACAACGAAACAAGTCAAAACCCAGAAAACCAGAATAGCCCCTGCGGCCGAGTCGCACCAAAATGACTCGGCCAAGGCCAGTGGATCAGCCAATGGCTGAGCCATCTTCTAGTGGCTTGGCCAAGGCCCATCCACCATTTGGTGGCTCGCAAACTTCTAAGCCGAAAATGCATTTTCGACGGGATTTCTCGGGATTTGGTTATTTCAGAGCCTCCCAACTGCTTTGATACAATCCTTGAATATAGTTAAGTGGTTGTTAATTATGGATAATGTTAGATCATCAACTCTTATCAGAAAATGCTACAACCGAAGCCTATAAATACAAGACCTTCATTTGTAAGGATCTAAAATCAGAGGGCGAGGTGCTATCAAACTGAAGAGGGGAGCACAAATTTCAGAGGAGGGTTGGCAGATCTTGGCAAACTTCAGCATAACGAGGAAGCTTTTTCAAAGGATCTGAAGCTCATTCCCCGATTCCTCCGGATCAAACTTTGTTTTCATCTCATGAAGAGACGTAATCTCGCTTGGTCGAGATTATCACTTATGCGATAACTTCCTTTGTGAAGTAAGAGCATTAATTCACTTTTTCTATTAACCAGATCTGATCCGCGACAGTCCACGGACTAACGCGTCCCTAGCACAGGCAAAGATCCCACGCAAATAGAGACTAATAAATAGGATCTGTGTGTTGTTTGAAGGGGATTGTGATTTTTATTTTTATTGTGTAAAAGTCATATAAAAAGACTAATCTTTTTTTAAACTTGTTGTAATAATCAAAATTGTAATGAGTTATACAATGAATAAACTAATTTCCGACGAAAACAGTTAACTATCAATCAATGATGTCATAAAGTCTTTTCAATAGTATCATTTCACCTTCCCAATAGAGGCACTTTGGAATTCACCAAAATTACGACTGTTCAAATTGTAGTCGACACGATTCGTCCCCTCTATGAGCCGACAACTTGCATAACCGACCCAGAGCGTGGTATTAGTTGACCCTTCATAAAGTCAATTCAAAGCAATAGTGGTGCCTATACTTAGTGAAACTAAGTACCGCCACTTAGTCGGTTCTACTTGGCAATTCATATGATCAGTTAGGAGATGTTTAGAAGTCGGTTTGATAGACTCTAATTCAAGTACTCGTCCTTATTTTCATAAATCAAAGACCTGAATCCCTAAATCAATAGATCATTATGAAAGCAACATAGACAATAGTACAATCAATAGACGACTCAAAACTCAAGGTTTGGTCGACCCGCGGTAACAACTTGAAGAATGATTAAGACAAATAATAATTGACAGATCACAATTTAAGACAAATGTGCCCTTTTGTTTATCTTTCAAAAGCATTTACAAGTGATATCATTTACAAGGTAGCCTAAGGTAATATAATATCCTAAGCTAAAGAATGAAGCCTAAGAGAGATCCGTGCCAGCTCCTGGAGTCAGAGGTAGGGAATACTGGCGGTGATTAGCAAAGGAGTCAAGCACATTTCTCGCTCAACCTGTCACTCCTCTTCTGGCCCGAGCCCTCACCAGCCTTCTTGGTTGAGCCCTCGCCTTCTATATCGGAACTTTTGTCGGTACCCTCGTTAACCTCCTTATCCGACTCTTCTTCCTCCATACCTCCCTCACCCAAGTCAAGCCCCCTACCTTGACTCTCTATCTTCAAGAGTGAGTCCAAACAACTGGCGACTCATGGGGGATAGCAGAAGTGATCAAACACACTCCTCATCTCTGTTGAGAGTTGAGACTTAAGGTAGTCAAATCTCGCCTTGCAAGCGATCAACACCTCAACTTTGCCAAAAAGGCTTTAGTGTTATTCCTTCACGACCTCAGACCGATAGGCCTTTGACTCAAGATAGGTGATCTGGGTCTGAGCTTCAACAATGGACACCTCGTGATGAGCACTCTCCTCTTGGAGCGTCACCCTGGCAAGTTCCTCTTCCTCAAGCTTGTCCTTGGCATGTTGGGTAGCTTGGCGCTCAACCTCAACTTGTGCCTAAGCATGGTCCTTATTCTACAACACCTGCATAGTCTTCTTGGATAAGTACCTTGCCTTCTTGTTGCTCTCTTAAAGCTCACACCTGAGCCTATCAACTTCAGAGGATTTTTGAGCATCCGAGGCCTTTAGACATTCAATCATCTGCTCTCGTACCTCCATCTCTCATAGCTAGTCGCCTAACTCCTGCTCCTTGGCCGACAGCTCCTTGAGGGCATCCTCAAGGTCGTCCCCCATGTCAGATCAGTGAGCCTCTACCTCCCCTTGGAGTTTTAGATAAGAGGTCCGGATCTTCTTCATTTAGCCAAAGAGTTCTTGTTTCACGAGAGCCCCATGAACTAAGTAACTCAGGAGGGCTTGATGGAGGCCAACATTAGGCAATTCCCCCATAATCTCCACGTCGTGAGGCAACTAGAACTACTCCACCGCTACCAATTAGGCAACTTGACCCTAGCCTCAAGAAGTTCCTCTTCCCCCTCTTCCTGAGCCAAAGTCCCCTTATCCAGGTGGATGACTTCAGCCTCGACTGCCTCAGCCACATGTCTACATCCCCATGACCTTCTTGTGTATCCTCCTTGCTCTTTTAGCTCTAGCGGTCGTGGGTGGTGGTCCTGTCAGCCCGGCCAATTTGTCAGCAACCTGAGTGCGAGACCCTATAGTCTCCCTAGGGCCAAGTCTTGTTGAAGGTGCTTTGCTAGCCTCACCAGTGGTTCTTCCTGAGGCTCGGCTAGCAGAGATGTTAGCACCCTCCCAACCTCTTCTTCAACGATGGTTAACTTGGTCATTCTCTCTTGGTCCTTCATCATAAGTGGCTCGGTAGATATCCAACAACTCTCAAGATAGAGTTGTCCAGCAGATGCTCCATTTTATGAGAGCCGACATATCCCTTGATCAAATCTAGGGCCAGGTTCTCCGCATCCGATAGTCTCCCCGCCGTCAAAGCCTCTCTTATAATCTCGGGCCAATGGGAGCAACCCAAGTCTGAGTCATCTCCCGAAACCCAGACGAACATCTTCTTCCAATCTTTATTTGAGTCGAGAAGATCGAGGATGATCTTGAACTTGCCTACCACCTAGAAGTGCTAATGGGCTTCTTTTTGGTGCACTTTAACATCAATCAGATGGCCCAACACGTTCAAGGATGGTTCGACCCCTAGCCAGCTATAGATTACCACATACCCCACAAACATTGCAATGATATTTGGCTTCATCTGCATCAGCAACACCCCCAAAGCAGTGAACATAGGTGTAGAAGTAGGCAGAGGCTGAACTTCAGATGCTTTAGATAGAGAGGAGCCTGACTACCGTCATGGTCGTAAACCACCTACGATCTCGTTGGTATGGTTAATTAATAACTATTGGGAATATCATACTTACCTTGAAGAGCTCAGAGTTAAGGCAGCGTCACCTTCGAGTGGATCCCAACAAGCATTTCTTACCCAGCGTTGAGAGCAGAGGTCTCCATTAGTACTATGGATCATTGACGAAAAAGATGATCGGAGCGCTGGGCAACTTCGAATTCAGAATTTCAAAAAGCAATAAGTGCTCCCTTGCCACGACAACCCTATTTATAATACAACTGGTCCTCTAACTATCAGAATCTTAATGGACGAGCTGAACCCCAACCGACAACCTAGATTAATTGCAGAATTTGAAGCATCTTTTCTCGAATCGAGACAAAGCATGCTCGCCTTGAATAGCCCACAATATTGCATGAAATACAAAGAGAGAGTGGTTGAAAAGAATTCACTAATGTCAATCACGTTGCATCTAAAAGAAATTTTTAGATCCCTCATTAATGCTTCTCATGACTCAGCAAGAACTATTATATTTCACTCGGAACCGACCTAGGCCTACTCAAAGTAAAAGGGGCCAACTATTATAGCCTTTTTAGTGATGAAAAATAATCAATTGCAGACAATTGTCCCACATTATACATAATCAAGTTAGCATCTCAAGATAATTAGAGGCCTAACTTGGTTGACTCGATATGCTGACATCTTTCAAGGACAACTCAAAAAGCGTCATGTGTCAACGACCCTAAATGTGTCATGTATCAACGACCCAAAAGGCGTTATGCATCATCCGCTAGTTAAGCCGACTGCTTAATCACTCTATTCATCCGACTCATCCACCGACACCCTGTGAGGGAAACTCAAAAGGTGATACTTCTCTATGATGCCCCAGGGTTCACGTAAGGCTGTAGTCCAAGATGAACCCCGAATTGTCAAACCTGTCATGAACCAAAACCATGCAACAACATGTTTCACCATCACAATTACCATCTCTCTAGTAGAATCAACAAATAGGTGAAGGTACAAACAGGAAAATAATAAAAAAGTCGTACAAACAAATGAATAATCACAGAGGAAGTAAAGATAAACAACTTCATCAGAGCCTAACTGTAAATAAATAAGATATCTCTAAAACTAAAATAAATGTAGTATGTCTCATCAAAAGAGTCAAATGAAATCTCTCTAAGACACTCAGCCTCTACAAAATAGAATCACAATCTCTAGAGTCTGAAAATAAATAACTAAATGTGGAGCTCTGAAATAACTACAAATAAAAATAACTAGATAGAATCTAAGATGCAATCTCATCAACCTGCGACTATCCGTATGCCGGACTCACTGCCTAAAAGGAGGGAAACAACTAGTGTCAAAGTGATAGAGAGATCATCTCTACCGCCCCCATGGGGAAGGGGTAGAAGTATATAAGAAAATACTATTAGTACATATAGCTATAAAAAATCATTCATATAACTCTAAATAGAGATTGGTATTTAGAAACCCACTACACGAGAATTAGTATGTCGAGAGAATTAATTCAAACAATAAAACCTTCATATATATACCATGTCTCAAATTGTGAATCGCTAAATACCAATTCTGATATTATGAATGAAAACAATACATGAAGAAAAATACTTCAAACCTCTACCATAATGAACCAATGTCACATCTCGAACTACCCTCGGGTAGTTGGCGCAGTCATGAGGAAATATCATCCAGCTCAAAATATCACAATAGGCTATATAATATATGTCATGTATCCAAAATATACCCCACACTTAGGTAATCTAACATGGGAGAAAAACTATAATTGTGTGTATATGTCTTTATCACATAATGATACCTTTGTAAGGTTCTCACATTCACATGTGGATTTAACATCCTTATTTAATCACTCTACGGCAATAGGTTTTATCTCCCCTATTCCGGATGATGCATCCAGATGATCATACCGCGGAGTATAGGATTATCAGCCCAATTCGAAAACACATTGATCATTTTTTAGTATTGGTACCATCGAGGTCTCATTACGGGATAACGTCTAAATACTCCTAGTGTGGTGCTGCCGAGGTCTCATTACAGGATAAACGTCCACAACGAAACATCCCCAACAGATAAGTATGCATTATTATGTGTTATACCAGCAACAATTACTCAAACATGTATTATGCATCTCCACTATGCATATATATTTATTTAGGAACATATTTCAAGCATTAGTGCACGTATCTCAATGTGCGTGTCCATATTTTGTGTTCACAAACACCTCAGGTGTTAGACAGGTCTAAAAATCATATTACATCTAAGATGGATCGAGAAAATCCCTCAAAAATATCAAACATGAGTCAAAACATGCATAAGCTTCTGCCTGTCTGGCGGTCGACCAGGCCCTATGCGGCGGTCGACCAGATCACGGTCAGCAGCCTGCTCTATAGGTTTGTGATTTTGTGTTCGTGCGTGTTTTTCATGATTCAAACTTGTTTAATTCATCATAAAACTTGTGTAGAACATTTTAAAAACTAGATTAACATCTCTGAAGATTATTAAACACATGAAACATGATTAATTGCATGATATATCATATTTGAACCCTAAATATGCACGAAAAAATCGATATGTCGATAAAAACATCAAAACTCAGTTAAACCACATTAATATTTACTTTCAGATCTTAAATCACCTCTGAAAATTCATTCTTAAGCTTTTAAACACAGAAAGATCTGATCTTTATTCATATAATATAAATGAATTGCTTTTATAGTCAAACTAGTCGATTAGGCTCAATAAAATCATATTAAAACTCATTAGAAACCTTTAAAAACTTAGGAGTAGGGTTAGCAAAGATGAAACTCGCTTGAGACTTATTGAAAATAGTGCAAGATGCAATTCTAAGATAGATCCCTAAGCCACAAGCCGAAAACAAACCAAAATCCCACTCCAAAAGCTCTTAAAAAAATCAAACTAGGGTTTATAAAAGTATTTGGTGGCTGCTAGGGTTTCAAAACTCTGAAACAATACTGAAAAATTCGTGAACATGAGATATATATGGCAGAGAAATAGACCCAGGATTAAAAATACCCAAAACCAACTCAAACTAGGAAAACTATTTTCCCGATCGGCAGTCGACCGCGAGGTGTGTAACGGTCGACCGAACCGCATTTTTCTAGTTTGTCTTGGTTTTGCCTTTGTGCATGTTTTCGACTCATTTATTTCTCATGTATGAACTTGTTTATACTCAAAACACTTGCTACCATACTCATATCCCATTCAATGATATTTATCACAATAAATATCCACTTATCACAATTAATCACTCTGAAATTTTTGGGGTTTTACATTCACCCCCCTTAAAATAATTTCGTCCTCAAAATTCCGTAATCGTATCTTAGAGATTAATAATACGAGAAAAGCACTAGGAGGGGATAATCTAGATAAGGAAACCCTCCTTTATATTTCTCGTACCATTAATCCCCAGATGTGAATCATAAGCAAACATTTAAACTTAACAATCTAAAATATGTTCACTCCCACTTAACCCCTAATTTGGAACTAGTACATCGAGTGAAAATTCCAAACAAGAAACCCTCCATATATATACCTTTTGTTCCGAGTGATTAAGAGCTAAGTGTTAGTACCTCATTCTAGCGTTAAATATAAATGTGACTGAACAATATGACAATAACAGAAATGCATATAAACATACTCAAACATCAACATCTTACGTGCTCAAACAGGTATGGGTAGTCACGACGTACATCCTCCTCGCGCTCTCAAGAGGCTTCTTGAGCTCCTTGCCAGTTCCTATGAACTTTCACTAACGGAATAACTTTGTTTCTAAACCTTTTATCCTCTCTAGCAAGAATACAAACCAGGACCTCTATGGTAGTCAAATCATCTTGAATCTCAATCTCTGGTGCATCAATCACTCTTTACTGTTCCTCATCGCGCAAATGCTTCTTGAGCATCGAAACATAAAGATGTCATGTACACTCGACATCGATGCTGGAAGATCTAATCTATAAGAAACAGCTCCAACACGCTCAATATTCCTGAATGGACCAACATATCCCGAGGCAAGCTTTCCCTATCTACCGAATCGCTGAACGCCCTTCATCGGTGATACTTTCAACATAACAAAGTCTCCAACCTAAAACTCTAGAGGTCATTGCCTCTGATCCTCATAACTATTTTGCCGAATTTGAGCAGTAAGAATACGCTCTCTGATCACTACTACCTTCTTTGTGGTCTGTCTCACAAGCTTCTGTTGGCCTTCTTGTTTTGATAATGTTTAACAAATAATTTACTTCTAATATTATTTATCTAGTATTTATGTTTTCGTATTTATTCTAGATAAACAACGAGTTAGAGGATGAATGGATTGCGTCATAACGATCATATCAAATGGAGATTGGTGGAATAGTGGTTGAAGCTATGCAAATTCAAGTTGAAGATCCAAGTTCAAGCTTCATCCGCAAGTGTACCAAGTTGAGCTCATTGAAGACCTTCATCAAGCTTGAGTAATTTAGTTTAGGAGTTTATATTATGTGTGTTAGTACTTTAAGCTCAATCATATACACACATACACGTTTTGGTTTTGTATATATATAGTTATATATATACATATATGTTTTGGTTTGATAGTTTTCAAGTTTTAATATGAAACAATTTAATATAATTAGAAAACATATTATTGTTTCATACTTATATGCATATATATAATTTCATCAATATCAATTTTATTTAGTCCAATGAAATCATGTTTTAGTGCATTATATGTGTATTTTGATAAAATACTACATTCATTGTTTATAGACTTCATAACAATAGTTTATATCTTTCTTCAAGTCTATAAAATCATTTTGTAAAGTTTCAAAATATGGTTTAGGCAAAATTTCAAAATTCATATGTTTACATTTCTATGTTTTGGACCTCCTTACAAAATAATGATATTTTATATTTGGGAAGTTCTTTTTGAAAACTGGTTTTTGTAGCATGTTTATTATCATTGGACCTCCTTACAAAATAATGATATTTTACATTTGGAAAGTTCTTTTTGAAAACTGGTTTTTATAGCATGTTTATTATCATGTTTACAATCATTTTTTAAAGTTTTATATTTTTCTGAGTTTATTTGATATTTTTAAACTTTGTTTTATGTTGACATGTACTGTTTAAAACAGGCTGTGTGCATGTCATGAGTCGACTCATGAACAGTGTTGAGTCGACTTATAAACTGTTGTGTAGTTTACATTTTGGTTTTGACGAGTCGACTCATAACATCATGAGTCGACCCATCAGGTTGAGTCGACTCATGCCTGTCATAAGTTGATTCATGAAGTGTGCTGGAAATTGAGATTTGTTTCTGCTGAGTCGATCCATGACTTCATGAGTCAACCCATGCATGATGAGTCGACTCATGAATTTTATGAATCGACCCATAAGTTATTTTTAGCCTGTAATGGCTAGTTATGAGTTGACTCATGAACAGTGACGAGTCGACCCATAACACTATAACAGCTATATTTGTACAGAATCAGATTTCTGATTCTTGGTCTTTTTGGTCTTTTCCTTTGGGGTTTTTGGCTGAGGTTTTGATGGCTATATATACCCCATTGCTCTCATTCTTTAAGTATCTAAGAAGTGTTTAAACAAGGTTTAATAAGGGTTTAAGTTTGTTTAATTTGTTTTATGTTTGGGGTTTGCTTTTACAAAGAGGAGCTTACATCAATTGTTGAGGAGTTCATCTTTAATATCTCATCATCCTCTCTTTGTGTTTAAAGAGAAGTTTTCTAACTCTTTTTGCTAGCAATTTTATTATTGATTTTTATATTCTTATTATTGCTAGTTTGCTATTTGAGTTAGATTTCATTTCACTCTTTGTTTTCACACACCCACTTGAGCTTATTGTATCTTTCATACATAATATATTTGGGTTGGTGAGAGTTATAACAATTGAGTGTGAGCTTTCATTGTATTCTCATCCATAGTAGAGAATAAACATTTATTGTATTGAGCCTAATTGTGAGGATACACTTTGTAATACACTTGTACACCGAGAGAAGTGTGTGGCGAGAGTCGGGGATCGTCCTAAGAGGAGTGGCGTCGGTTGACGAACCTAGGGAGAGGTTGTATTCGAGTACTTGAGGGAGACACGTCTAGTTCAACACTTGAGAGGGTGTAGAGTGGGATTACAAGAGTGTGTTAGTTGTAGAGTTTTCGGTAAACTAGAAACTGTATTGTGTGGTATAAACGTTATTCGGGTGAACGTAGAAAACCCAGTTGTGATAGTGGAGATCTCCTCGAGCTGAGGAGCGGAGACATAGGTCAAGTGGTTAGACCGAACTCCGTAATCATATCATTTTGTTTGTGATTGCATTGGCGTTCTTATTCTTGTATTCATATCTTATATTGCCTTTGTATATTGCACTTCATATTGCTCTATCACTTTGGTAGATTGTTTATTTCACCCTTGTGTTAGCTTGTATATCCTTGCATATAATTCATAGTATATCTCATTGCTAGGATATACCCCTTAGTTCATATTGCTCATCCTAGCTTATATTTTTTGTTGTATTTCATACTTGCTAGGATAACTTATTAATTAATTTTAATTAGCATAAAATCAGATTAAATTAGCATAAGACCCTAAGCACCCCCCCCTTTAGGGTCTAATAGCTTCGGCCTAAGCAATAGGCTATCCTCCGGCTCTGCCCAACAAATAGGCGATCTACAAGATCTCCCGTATAATGTCTCATATGGTGCCATACTAATGGTAGCTTGATAACTATTATTATAAGAAAATTCAATCAATGGGATATGATCCTCCCAGCTACCCTGGAAATCTATAATGCATGCTCATGACATATACTCTAACACCTGATTCACTCTCTTCGTCTGACCATCCGTCTGAGGGTGGAAGATGCTGCTGAATGACAACTAACTGCCGAATGCATTCTAGAAACTCCTCCAAAAATGGGATGTGAAGACTGAGCCTTAATCTAATACAATCGTCTCTAGGGCTCCGTGCAAACAAACTATCTTCTAGATAAAAATCCTTGCATACATCTCTGCTGTATAAGTCTAGGTAAGAAGTGCATCAACTTTGTCAATCGGTCTACTATCATCCAAATAGAATCATTTCCTTTCTTTGATCTTGGCAATCCTATGATAAAATCCATAGAAATATCTGCCCACTTCCACTTAGGAATGGGTAAAGGCTGTAGGGTTCCTGTAGGTCTCTGATGTTCTGTCTTCACTTACTGATTGGTAAAGCACTTAGCCACATACTCTGTAATTTTCCTACGCATGTCTTTCCACCAAAAATATGTCTTCAGGTCCTTATATATTTTCCTTGTGCCTGGATGTACTGTGTACCTGGTACAATGCGCCTCATCGAATAAATCATTCTTTAGCTGTAAATTGTTTAGCATGACAATCTAGCCCTTCATCCGAAGGCCTCCATCTGCTCCAATAATCCAATCAGCGTTAGGCTCTTTGGAAATCTCCCCCTTTCGGGTTTGAACCTAAGAATCCTCTAGCTGAGCCCTGACCACTCTATCGCTCCAAGATGGCTGTACTGACATGGCTCCCAAAAATATGCTACTCCCACCAATCTCCAGCCTAAAGTCAAACTAATTGAGGGTGTGAAGATCCCGATGTAATTAACACCTCAAAGCTACAAGCCCGCGATGACGCTTCCTACTCAATGCCTCCGCTACTACATTCATCTTCCTCGGATGGTACTAAAGTGCAAACTCATAATCTTTTATAAACTCGACTCATTGCTATTATCTCTGGTTGAGTTCCTTCTGTGAAACAAGGTATTTTATGTTCTGATAATCTGTGAATAGCTCGTAATACACCCCCATACAAATAATGCCTCTACATCTTAAGTGCAAAGACCACTACTGCTAGCTCCAAGTCATGCGTTGAGTAATTTTGCTCATGAGTCCTCAACTGCCTCAAAATATAGGCCACAACTCTCTAGGTCTACATCAAAATATCTCTAAGACCCGATAACAACGCATCAGTGTAGACAACAGAAGTGTTATCACTGCTCGGAAGAATCAACACTAGCGCTGAAGTCAATTTAGCCTTCAAAGTCTCAAAGGCCTCCTGGCACTCTGTTTCCCAAACAAACTATACACCCTTCTTCGTAAGGTGTGTAAGTGACATTGAAATCTTCGAGAAGTTCTGAATGAATTTTCTATAATAGGTCGCTAGACCTAAGAAGCTACGAATCTTGGTAACGGTCTTTGGCGGCTCCCAATTAAGAACGGTTTCCATCTTAGCCGAATCTACATCAATGCCTTCCCGACTGATAACATGGCCTAAAAATCTGACCTCAGATAACCAGAATTCACACTTACTAAATTTAGCATACAACTGATGCTCCCGCAAAGTCAGTAATGCCAACCGCAAGTGTTGCTCATGCTCAGCCTCCGATCTTGAATAAATAAGAATGTCGTCGATGAACACGATCACGAATTGGTTCAAGTATGGATGGAAAACCCAATTCATCAAATCCATGAATACCATGGGTGCATTGGTTAGCCTAAATGGTATGACAAGAAACTCGAAAGACCTATATCGAATCAGAAAGGCGGTCTTGGGAATATCCATCTCCCGGACCCACAGCTGATAATAACATGAAGGAAGATCAATCTTCGAGAAACATTACGCTCCCTACAACTGGTCGAACAAGTCATTAATCCTCAGTAGTAGATACCTATTCCGGATGGTGACTTTGTTTAACTCATGATAATCTATACACGATCGCATGCTACCATCCTTCTTCTTCACGAAAAGGACCGGTGCTCCCTACGGAGAATGACTCTTGTGAATGAAACCCTAAGACAATAATTCATCTAACTAGATTTGGAGCTCCCTCACCTTAGCATGTGCCATACGATAAGGTGCTCGGGAAATCGGTGCGGTGCCTAGCTACAACTCTATGCAAAACTCGACCTCTCTCACTGGAGGTAAACATGGTATGTCCTGAAAGACATCCTGATACTCTGAGACCACTTATGTCTTGCTAAAATCTGCACCTTGATCCTGCAACATCACCTCCTCGGCGTATGTCAGAAATGACTTCACAAACTGGTTGCCCTACGAGGTCGCTACCACCAACTCAAATCCATCAAAGCTCGCAAGAACTGTCTTTGCAAAATAATCAATACTCACTTGGTAAGAAGATAACCAATTCACACCAAGGATAACATCAAACTCAAATATACATAACATGATCAAATCAATCACAAACTCGGAATCGTCTAAGCTGACGACACATCTCCAACAAACATTCATCTCTCCCAAAGGAGTAGATACAGATAACAAGATATCTAAAGGTTATGCTACAAGCTAAAGACTAAGCATAAAATCATAGGAGATGAAAGAATACGAAGCGCCAGAATCAAAAAGAATACGGGCTGGAAAGGAGTTCATAAGGAACATACCTTCCACTACGGCCTCACTCGTACCATGATCGCGAGGAACAACTGCATAAATTCTGCCGA
The DNA here is from genome assembly GCA_022839385.1 of Asparagus kiusianus. Classification (NCBI taxonomy): domain Eukaryota; kingdom Viridiplantae; phylum Streptophyta; class Magnoliopsida; order Asparagales; family Asparagaceae; genus Asparagus; species Asparagus kiusianus. The sequence goes on along the minus strand of BQKN01000504.1, from coordinate 187,440 downwards.
TAGCCTAAAGTTGTTGTGCTGAATCAACTGGAATGTATGGGACCATTTGTCCCTGCTGAACCTCCTGTATGGCTCGCACTTGTCCCTCAATCCTCGAGACTACTGATGGTGCCTCAATCCTCGGCTGCTGGTCCTATCCTTGGTCCTGTGCACGGTTCTGCTGTTGCTACTGATTCTTGCCCTGGTAGCCTGTTGTGGGTGTGCTGTGACACTCTGCTACTCTGTGTCTGAACTTATTACAGTTATAACAAGTCCCCTAAAATCTGCATGACTATTGCGCCCTCTGATCCTACTGATGTCCCTTCTTATGAGGACCCTATTGATGTGGACCCTTACCCTGCTATTGGGGCCCTCCTAGTCCTACAAATTATCTCTTACCTTTACCTTATCCCCGGGCTGTCCTAACTTAGTGTCCTTACCCTTTAGAAACATAGTTGTCTCCGTCTCCTGAGATATGGCGGCATCCGCCACCTTCCGCACTAACCATAACCTCTGGGATACAAGATATCGATGTAGACTCAAGCGAAGCCCCATCAAGAACATCTGAGTCTGTCGCTCTACAGTGTGCCACATGCCCGTGAATCTAAGTAATGTCATAAACTTACTCTCAAAATCCGTCATGGACATATCCCCCTGCTCTAACTAGCTAGCTCTAACTCCTTCCCGACTTTAGCTACAGCCAACACATATTGCGCATCAAATAAGCAAACGAAAGTCTCCCATGAAACCGTCATCCTCTGCTCTGGAGTGAAACAAAGCCAATACCATCCTCCCGCATCACCCTTGAGGCAGAAAGCTGCTGGCCTCTACTTCTGTACAGTGTTCACATTAAGCATATCAAAGACGTTACTCACATCTTCCTTCCACTTGTGTGCAGCAATGGAACCTGACGAGCCATAAAACTTTGGTGCCTTCAACTTATGGTATCTCTCTACCAAACGAAGCTAAGCCTCCTATTCAACAACTCCGTCATCAACTGTTTGTGGTGGTGTATCTATCAGTGTCTCCTCTGGTGTCACCTTCCGAATGGGTGTCTCCTACTAAGCCTGATTTACCAACTGCTCCTCAATCATTGCCAGTCATACTACCAAAGGTGCTATGAGATCTACTAAGTACTACGGAGCCTGCTGCGGCTCAGGCTCTCCATCAGCTTGCTCAGCTCCTTGAGCACGAGTACCTCCGCGACCACGTTCTCTTCACGACATCTATAAGTTTAGGAGTAGAGCTTGTTAACACAGTACATAGGATCTTAGGCATAAAGATAAAATATATATCAATAGGGAAATAGTATCACTTATCATTCACCACATGGTTTATACTTCAAATATACTTCAAAGGAAATAGGTCATCATAAAAAAAATTTGTAATTTTTGCGTGTATATATATATATATATATATATATATATATATATATATATATATAAAACATCCCCACTCATACTAGGAATTCCTAACAAGCTCTATACATGATTCCTAGGAAACTCTATCCTAGCTCCATAATATGACATGGGGATGATTCCTAAGGATATTGGAACAAGAGCTCTAATACCAACTATCATGCCCCAGAGTTCACAAAAGGCTGCAGTCCAAGGTGAAACCCGGATTGTCAAATCTGTCATGCACCAACACCATACAATAACATGTTTCATCATCATAATTACCATCTCTCTAATAGATCAACAAACATGTGAAGGCACAAACAGGCAGTTAATAAAGAAGTAGTACAAAGAAAAGAATAATCACAGAGAAAGTATAGATAAACAACTTCATTAGGGCCCAACTGTAAATAAATAAGATATCTCTGAAACTAAAATAAATATAGTATGTCTCATCACAAGAGTCAAATGAAATCTCTCTAAGGCACTCAGCCTCTACAAAATAGAATCACAATCTTTAGAGTGTGAAAATAAACAACTAAATGTGGAGCTCTAAAATAACTACAAATGTAAATAACTAGATGGAATCTAAGATGCAATCTCATCAACCTACGACTCTCCGTGCATCGGACTCACTGCCTAAAAGGGGGGAATAACGAGCGTCAAAACTCTAGCGCGATCATCTCCACCACCCTAAGGGGGAAGAGGTAGGAGTATATAAGAAAATATCGTTAGTACATATAGTTATAAAAAAATCATTTATATAACTCTAAATGGAGATTGGTGTTTAGAAACCCACAACATGAGAATTAGTACGTCGAGCGAAATAATTCAAACAAGGATACTCGATACCATGTCTCAAATTATGAATCGCTAAATACTAATTCCGATCCTATGAATAAAATAGTACATGAAGAAAAATACTCCAAACCTCTACCATAATGAACTAATGTCACATCTCGAACTACCCTTAGGTAGTTGGCGCAATCATGAGGAAATACTATCCAACTCAAAATATCACAATAGGCCATATCATGTATGTCATGTATCCAAAATATACCACACACTTGGGTAATATAACATAGGAGCAAAACTACAACTGTGTGTATATCTCTTTATCACATAACGATACTTTTAAAAGGTTCTCACATTCACATATGGATTCAACGTTCTTACTCAATCGCTCTATGGAAATAGGTTTTATCTCCCTTATCCCGGATGATACATCCAGATGATCGTACTATGGAGTATAGGGTTATCAGCCTAATCCAGAAACACATTGATCATCTTTGAGTATTGGTACCACCGAGGTCTCATTACGGGATAACAACCAAATACTCCTAATGTGGTGCCGCCGAGGTCTCATTACGGGATAAACGTCCACACCAAAACATCCCCAACAGATAAGTATCCATAATTATGTGTTATACCAACAACAATTACTCAAACATGTATTGTGCATCTCCACTATGCATATATATTTATTTAAGAACATATTTCAAGCATTAGTGCACGTACCTCAATGTGCATGTCCATATTTCATATTCACAAATACCTCAAGTGTTAGACAAGCCATAAACATCATATTACATCTCAGATAGATCGAGAAAATCCCTCGAAAACATCAAACGTGAGTCGAAACATGCACAAGCTTCTGGCTGTCTGGAGATCGACCGCGCCCTATGCGGCGATCGACCGGATCGCTGTCAGCAGCCTTCTCTGTAGGTTTGTGATTTTACGTTCGTGCATGTTTTTCATGATACAAACTTATTTAATTCGTCATAAAACTTGTGTAACATTGCAAACACTAGATTAACATCTCTGAAGATTATTAAACACATGAAACATGATTAATTGCATGATATATCATATTCAAACCCTAAACATGCATGAAAACATTGATATGTCGATAAAAACATCAAAACTCAGTTAAGCCATGTTGTTATTTACTTTCAGTTCTTAAATCACCTATGGAAATTCATTCTTAAGCTTTTAAACACAGAAAGATCTGATCTTTATTCATATAATATAAAAGAATTGCTTTTATACTCAAACTACTCGATTAGGCTCAATAAAATCACATTAAAACTCATTAAAAACCTTTAAAAGCTTGGGAGTAGGGTTAGCAAAGATAAAACTTGCTTGAGACTTGTTGAAAATCGTGCAAGATGCAATTCTTAGATAGATGCCTAAGCCACAAGCTAAAAACAAATCGAAATCCGGCTCCAAAAGCTCTTAAAAAATCAAACTAGGATTTATAAAAGTATTTGGTGACTGCTAGGGTTTCAAAACTCTAAAACAATACTGAAATATTCGTGAACATGTGATATATATGGCAGAGAAACAAACCTGGGCTCAAAAATACCTTAAACTAACTCAAACTGGGAAAACTATTTTCCTGATCGGTGGTCGACCGCGAGGTGTGCGGCGGTCGACGGGACCACATTTTCTAGTTTGTTCAGGTTTTGCCTTTGTGCATGTTTTTGACTCGTTTCTTTCTCATGTATGAACTTGTTTATACTCAAATCACTTGCTACCATACTCATACCCCATTCAATGATATTTATCAAGATAAATATCCACTTATCACAATTAATCACATCTCAAATTTTTGGGGTTTTACATTCTCAACCATTCAATGAGTAGAAAGGTGGTGAAACACCTCAAACCTTGAGCCCCCTCTTGTGCACCTGTGACCAATCACCTCACAATAAATATCATTAAATATATTATGGGTGCCATCATTCCTCTATCCTTAATAGTATTTATGACACATCGGACCACATCGGTATCATACACCCCCCATCACATCACATTAAACACCAAAGTGACCTATTCTCCACTCATTGGCCGACACCTATAAAGTTGAGCTAACGTGGCTGACATCACATACTCGGCTGAAGTTACCCTTCTACCCTCATACCACTACTATAAATCGAGATACTATTTTCAGTTATAGAGTAAGATCTTTCTCATTACTCTCTATGCTTAAGAACTATTGTAGTGTATTTTTACTTCTCCACTCAAGCAACTCACAGACTTGATCGTCGAAAGAACCACCAGGGAACCCAACCCCCCCTCCCTCTTACGATTTGCTACTTGTGCAGGAAAGAACAGTTACTCAAGAACCAAACATTCGGATAGTTAGACGATCTCCTTCAACTTAATCAATCCCTTATTTGACTGTGTGATTCTATACATTAATAGCTATCATAGGAATATTGAATTATAAAAGAAAGTTCTTTCAGAATTTATCTAAATTATTTGATCCATTAATCCAAAAAATAAATAAAATCACAAAAAAATAAAAAAAGAGAATGATAAAGTGATATCTAGATAGGACACATAAAATAAATATAGAATTAATAGAACTAGAAAAGATATCGTAAATAAAATTAAACAGCTAGTAACAAATATCCCTAAGGTAACTATACCAAGACCAAAAGATGATTTACATAATTTTACAGATGCGCGGACTATTTTTAGGGTGGCATAGTTACTATTAAAAAGAAAAATGATATATGTGGATATTCATCTGGCAAATTTAAAAAAGAAAAAATAAATTATATGATATCTGGAAAGGAAAAAGAACTTTAGAAATATTTAGATCCTATTTATTGTCAAGAACTTCTACAATACATGTAGACAACAAAGGCCTTTATGAATTTCTCAAAAATTAAAACAAAAATATAATGAAAATGCTAGAAGAATAAGATGGTTACTAGAATTAGAAGTTTACCATTATGAATAAAATTTTGACCGTGATATAGGAATGAAATTCAGTATCATTCATCAAAACCACCATGAAAAGAAAGTTCACTTACACAAGTTGTTGATGTTCGTGAACGAACAGTCGATGGGGGTTGTCCGCCGTAGGATGTAGTTTCGATCCTGACGACGCTGAGGGGAAGGGAGAGGATGAATGTTGGGGCCGACTCCTCCTCCGACTTTACGCCCGATTCTGAGCGCACGAGGTAGGCTGATAACTTGCACATACAAGAATCGCAGGAGTACAAGGCTAGTTTCCCCCGTGGTACCTCCGATGATCAAGTCAGCTGTGGAGCTTGAGTGGGGTTTGGGGGAAGGTCCTTGGGCCATTGAGGTCCTTAGAGCGTACTCTTTTTAGAGTTTTCTAGTTCTATTTTTTAACCAAGGTAGGTTCCTTTTTTTTATGAAGAAAAAGTAGCCAAGCAATTATCACTTACCCCTCTCTTCAACTTCCATCCATCCTTTTATAGTCTCTTGCCTCTGAGAGGTTGACCCCTGGCTTTGACTATGCATAGGAGGTGGCTGAGGGGTGAGCAGTCGAGCTGCTGAGTCATCCTTCTCCTTCCAGATATCAACTGGCAATTGGAAGGGAGGTCACTCAAGTACAGGAGAGAAATGGCTTCTCAGTATCCTGAATTTGATAGAAGTGGTAGGGCGTAAGATAGGTCAGCTGCTTGGCCGTCCCTCTCTCTCCAGGTGGCGGCTGGCAATTGGAGGAGAAGTCATTCGTGCACAGGAAAGCATCATGGCAATCTTCTCGGAAGTGACTTGTAAGTAGAATAAGCGCCTTAGGCACGAGGTTTGTCAGAATGGAAATCTTGATATGACTAATCAATACTGTTGTGTCGATTGACATCTGAAGTGAACTTGGTCGGCACTTATCCCCTTAGTTGAGGCAGGTTGATCTGCGAGCCATCATTATGATTTGGCGACTCGATAGTCGAGTGAGCTTTGGGTCGGGTGTATGGTCGAGTCGTCTTCTCGAGGAGTCGTCTTAATTGAGAGGGGGCGACTGATCCCGCACTTCGAGTCGGTCATGATGACCCTTGATCAAAATATTGCTTCTCTACTTGTCTGGTCGAGAGACTTAACCTTGGTTGGGCTTTTGAGCCTCTAAGTTGGTTTGGGTCATAGCTCTCTTGGGCTTATACAGACATTCTTTCGACATCTCTATCTTTGGATAGTAAATTACCATAACAGTTGGCCCCTTTCATTCGGAGTTGACTTTAGCCGAGTCCAAGTGAAATAGATACAAGCTTGCTCCATATATTGGGGATTTCTTGGCTAGTTAATCGTGGCTGGAGATGTGGCGTAGGTCTTGCTAACCACCAATCTGTATGAGCTGATGATCGGTATTAGGAACCGCTTTTTTAAAGGAAACGAGGCGTTGTGGGTAAAGTGAAAGGCGCCATACTCGCCAATTGATTGGTTTGAGTTACGAGTGGTGGTTGGCTTTCCCGAGCGATTCGTTTCTGATTTTCAAAATGGATCTTCCTTAATTACTGCAGGATGGTGCCTCTTGAATTTTTCTGCATGCGCCTTTTGAGGCTTATAAATAGTTCATGGCACTGTTGAAAGAGCACTCTTCACCAAGAACATTTTTCTTCATCGATCCTCCCTTTGACTCCTTAAGAGTTTTTAGTTTGGCTTTTCCTCAGAATGACCGTGAGAAGAAACTCATGGTTTTGTTTCTATCTAGGTCGAGGAGGACTTTGGACGAGGCAAGCTGGTTGCATGATCAATATGACATTTCTCGTGTGATGATGACCATAGGGGTGCCAGACAGCTCAACTCAGGTGCATATGCACGGCGAGGATCGGGTTCCTCTTTACTTGGCGCATTTGTAGTGTGGATTGTGCCTGCCACTGCATCCCTTCATTAAGGAAGTTTTCATCGCTCTGGGGGTTTCCCCTGCTAATTTTACCCACACGCCATTCATATTTTGATGGCATTTATTAACGCCTACTCCGAGGTGGAAGTAGTGCCTAGCATCAGCCTGCTCGGGCATGTGGTTAGTGTGGGGTCCGTTGAGGGAGATCCCTACTATTTCTTCCACTGTCGGGGCAATTTTCGTCTGGACGCCAATCTCCCGGAGCTAGACAAAGAATGGAAGAGGTTTTTTGTCTGGGTATTCAGCACTGACAATATTTTGTCCTGCTCAGGTTGGCCTGAGGTGCAGGAGAACATGCTGGAGCAGAGGGCTCTTAGTGATCTCAAGGCTGAAGATCTTGAGAAGCTCCGGTGTTGCCTCGGCCTTCAGGAGGCCAAAGCTCTAGACAAAAAATAGTTTCCTGAGATAGGGTGGTCCTCTTCGTCCTCCTCTAATTCCGAAGCGACGGCCCTTCCTCCACCAATGGAGGTCTATAAAAGAGGGGCTGACTCGGAGGGACCGAGTTCTTCCAGGAGGCCTTTGAAGAAGGACTCTGGGGATAGTGGCGCTGGGCCTTAGAAAAAAAATTGTAAGCCCTGTTAGGCCTTTTGGTAAAGAATGTACAAAACTCCTTTCTGAATGAGAAGTGATTTCTTCTGTCTTCTGCTTTTGAGAACTATAAATGCTTGATAGAATAACTGATTCATGTTGTGGCTCTATTTTTCTTTTTGAGAAGAGTGCTAATCCTTATAGATTTGATACCCTATGCGGGATAAGTGGCGATGTTTTTGTTTTTCCTGTTTGGTCAGAAAATAACTTAAAGATTCAACTATGGGGTATTGTCTTTGGTTCGTCTAGGTAGGGGACCGTAGACTTGATTGCCGACATGCGGAGTCTTTGTACTTTAGGTTACTCCTGATGGGGAGCCAAGTGCTTCAGAACTGGCTAAGAAGTCGTTGTGCCTTAGTTAATTCCTAGATGGAGAGCTAAGGACTTCATTCCGACTGAGAAGTCATTTTGTCTTGAACTTATTCTTTAGGAAGAGCCAAGGGCTTTGTTCCGACTGAGAAGTCGTTTTGCCTCGGACTTTTTCTTTAGGAAGAGCCAAGGGCTTTATTCCGATAGAGAAGTTGTTTTGCCTTGGACTTATTCTTTAGGAAGAGCCAAGGAGTTTGTTCCGACTAAGAAGTCATTATGCCTAGGTGACTAGGTCTTGATGCCGACTAAGAAATCGTTGTGCCTAGGTAACTAGGTCGTGATGCCGACTGAGAAGTCGTTTTGCCTTGATTTTACCCAGATTAGGTACCATGGGTTTTAAGCCGACTGAAAAGTCGTTGTGCCTTCAGGCTTATCCAGATTAGGAGCTGAGGTCTTTGAGCTGACTGATAAGTCGTTGTGCCTAGGTGACTAGGTCTTGATGCCGACTGAGAAGTCATTTTGCCTTGGTTTTACCCAGATTAGGTACCAAGAGCTTTAAGCCGACTGAGAAGTCGTTGTGCCTTCGGGCTTATCCAGATTAGGAGCTGAGGTCTTTGAGCCAATTGAGAAGTCATTTTGCCTTGGGCTTATCCAGATTAGGAGCTGAGGTCTTTGCCGCTATGGTCGATGAGAGCAGACAGAATCGAACCATAGGTTGTGCCTTGGGCTTACCTTTAAGAAGAGCCAAGGGTTTTGTTCCGACTGATGAGTCGTTGTGCCTTGGTTTTATCCTGAGAAGGTACCAAGGTCTTGACCACTATGGACAATGAGAGCAGAAGGAATCGAAGCATATATTGTGCCTTGGGCTTACCTTTAAGAAGTGCTAAGGGCTTTGTTCCGACTGAGTAGTCGTTGTGCCTTGGTTTTATCCTGAGAATGTACCAAGGACTTTATTCCGACTGAGAAGTCATTTTGCCTTAGACTTATTCTTTAGGAAGAGCCAAGTGCTTTGTTCCAACTGAGAAGTCATTTTTCCTTGGACTTATTCTTTAGGAAGAGCCAAGGGCTTTGTTCCGACTGAGAAGTCATTTTACCTTGGACTTATTCTTTAGGAAGAGACAAGGGCTTTGTTATGACTGAGAAGTCATTGCGCCTCAGGGTTACCCAGATTAGGAGTCAAGGACTTTCATGCTGACGTAGAAGTCATTGTGCCTAGATGACTAAGTCTTGATGCCGACTGAGAAGTCATTTTACCTTGGTTTTATCCAGATTAGCTACCAAGGGCTTTATACCGACTGACGAGTCATTGCACCTCGGGCTTACCCAGATTAAGAGCCGAGGATTTTATGCCAACTAAGAAGTCGTTGTGCCTTGGGCCTGTCCTGAGGCGGCACTAGAGCCTTGTGACCGACTGAGGAGTCGTGGCACCTTGGGCCTGTTCTTAGGTGGCGCCAAGGTCTTGTGACCGACTAAGGAGTCGTTGTGCCTCGGGCTTACCCAGATTACGAGCCGAGGACTTTACGCCGACTAAGGAGTCCTTGTACCTCGGGCCTATCCAGAGGCGGCACTAGGGCCTTGTGACCGACCGAGGAGTCATGGAACCTTGGGCCTATCCTGAGGCGGCGCCAGGGTCTTGTGACTGACTAAGGAGTCGTTGCACCTCGGGCTTACTCAGATTAGGAGCCGAGGAGTTTATGCCGACTAAGGATTCGTTGCGCCTTAGGCCTGTCCTAAGGCGGCACTAGGGCCTTGTGACCGACTGAGGAGTCATGGCACCTTGGGTCTGTCCTGAGGCAGCACGAGGGTCTTGAGACCGACTGAGGAGTCATTGCACCTCGGGCTTACCCAGATTAGGAGCCGAGGACTTGCATTTTCCCCTAGGGCCAAGAGTCGACTGTGGGAATCGGGAAAAAGGAACGTGCCATGGTTTTACCCTGAGGAGGTACCTAGGACTTTTATCGACTTAGCCGAGTGCCCAGCTGACAAGGTCTTTGATGTCTTTCTTTTCATTTTTGACATTTCCATTGATTATTAGAATTTATACATGATAGAGTACAACTCATTCACATTTATTCCATCGAGCCGCGTCGATTTCGTGTTTCTTTCCCAAATGCATTTTGAAGATGGCTTTTGCCAGAGACGGGGTTACTGAGGCGGAGCTTCCTTGGCTGTTTCTTTTCGCCTGTGAACATTCCTGCCTTGATGAGAGCGAGTTGTTACTTCATTGGTTGTCTTTGTTGCCAAACTAGGGAACGCCTGGAATCGAGGGTTTCTCTTCTTTTTGAGGGCGAGCTGTTTGGCTTTGGGCTTCGTTGAGTTTCTGGCATATTTGCCATCTCATCAGCTAAGGACCTACTTGGAGTTTTTGCTGAGATTCTTGCTGGTCAATAGTGGACAAGGTGATTTTCAACCGATCTTTGTTGTCCAACGTTGGTTGCGCTATATGGACAGAATCCTACTGATTGAGCTTTTGGAGGATAGTGCTCAACAGGAGGAGGCCCAAGCAACTTTTTTGATGGCGGCTTCTTGTTGGTGAGAGCCCTATGCGCCGAAGCTTTGTTCCCTGGAATTTGATGAGATCATGACTTCCCCTTGGGGTTTTTAGGGATAGCAACGGCCGGACCATCCTATAAATGGAGGAGCCTTCTTTTGTTAGGGGGATGCGAGTCGCATGCTTCGACCACCAGTTCTTACTTTGACTTTAGGTGGTTCGAACAACGGCTGGGGGCCAGAGCTATTAATCTTCCTGAGAAGACTAGATGGCAAGCCCATGAGTTTTTCTCGCAATCCCATCTTTTGGTGAGGAAGGACTCTCCTTTGGAGGTGGTCATGGCTGAGGAGCCTGCCACAGACTTGATCATTGCTCCTTGCTCCGGTGAGCCATTGTCGATAGGAGCTTGAGCGATACTGGATCTGATCATAACCCTTGGGGGCCAGTTTACGATCCAACCCTAGGCCTCTTGGTTGTCCAGGCAGTGGGGTTTTCGTCTGTAGCAGCAATTAGAAGCCTGCGCTTCATTCTCAAGACAGACAAGCACCATAGTGGTGTGTCTTTTCTTAGGAGGGCTTTCGGGATTCTACTTGGCAAATACTCCCTAGAAAGTTTTTGGAGCGCTCAAGGGCTACACCTACATTAGCTCCTCATAGTCATAGGCTAATCCTCCTTAGCTTGAATGATGCGATTCCAGGCTTTGTTTAGCTTGAACGGTGCAATTCTAGCATTCTTCAAGAATAAACAAGATCAGGTCCCTGCTTAGAATTGGGCATTTCTTCTTAGAGAAGAGAGTGGACCCCACGGTGGGTGCCAAGCTGTTGATATTCGTGAACAAACAGTCGATGGGGGTTATCCATCGTAGGATGCAGTTTTGATCCTGAAGACGCTGAGGGGAAGGGAGAGGATGAATGTTGGGACCCGCTCCTCCTCCAACTTTACGCCCGATTCTGATCGCGCGGGGTGGGCTGATGACCTACACATGCAAGAATCGCAGGAGTACGGGGCTAGTTTCCCCTGTGGTAGCTCCGACAGTCAAGTCAGTTGTGGAGCTTGAGTGGGGTTTGGGGGAAGGTCCTTGGGCCATTGAGGTCCTTGGAGCGTACTTTTTTGAGAGTTTTCTAGTTCTTTTTTAACCAAGGTAGGTTCCTTGTTTTTATGAAGAAGAAGTAGCCAAGCAATTATCACTTACCCCTCTCTTTACCTTCCATCCCTCCTTTTATTGTCCCTTGCCTCTAAGAGGTTGACCCCTGGCTTTGACTATGCATAGGACGCGACTAAGGGGTGAGCAGTCAAGCTGCTGAGTCATCCTTCTCTTTTGATATGTCGGCTGGCGATTGGAAGGGAGGTCACTCAAGTACGAGAGAGAAATGGCTTCTTAGTATCCTGGATTTGATAGAAGAGGTAAGGCGTAGGATAGGTCGGCTGCTTGGTCATCCATCTCTCTCCAGGTGGCTACTGGCGATTGGAGGAGAAGTCATTTGTGCACAGGAAAGCATCATGGCAATCTTCTGGGAAATAACTTATAAGCAGAATAAGCGGTTTGGGCACAAGGTTTGTCAGAATGGAGATCTTGATGGGACTAATCAATACTGTTGTGTCAATTGACATCTGAAGTGAACTTGGTCGGCTCTTATCCCTTTAGTCAAGGCGGGTTGATCTGCGAGCCATCATTATGATTTGACGACCTGATAGCCAAGTGAGCTTTGGGTCGGGTGTATGGTCGAGTCGTCTGCTCGAGAAGTCGTCTTAATTACGAGGGGGCGACTGATCCCGCACTTCGAGTCGGTTATGATGACCCTTGATCGAAATATGGCTTGTCTACTCGTCTGGTCGAGAGACTTGACCTTGGCTGGGCTTTTGAGCCTCTAAGTTGGTTTGGGCTATAGCTCTCTTGGGTTTATGCAGACATTCTTCCGACATCTCTATCTTTGGATGGTAAATTATCATAACAATTCACTATAATAAATATACAAAAGTAAAAACATATATAAGATTTAGATTTCATAATAATTGACAATTTTTTTTGAAGCCCTCATATCTTTATTAGCAAGAAAGATAAATATTTTAGAGTGTTCTTATGGATTAAATGGTACTGAAGTTGAATTACATATTATAAATTATAGTGATAAAACTACATATGTTCAAAAAGGAGATATCTTGGCAATTCTAACTCTATATAAGATTCATGATATATAGGTTACTAAAGATGAGTGATAAAGATAAAAGACCTATGAATGGATTTATCCCTGTAAAAGAAAAAAGAACTACAAGACAACCATTTATAAGATCAGATTTTTACAGAGCAAAATATAAGAATCCACTTTCCCGTAAGTATTCATGTTGTAGCTAAAGGCATTGACCAAGTTACTAGGCTTCAGTTAGACTGATGGAAACAGTTCAATTTACAAGCCACGTCTTATAAGAAAGCAATTACTATAAGAAGTACAAATAAATACAGTCCAAACTAACTCTTTTAATGTTAAATCATTTGAAGAGTTATTTAACCTCCACCCTAGAGAGATCCGAGAATTATAGGCGATGCACTACAAGACTTCAATGAGGTTGACCGTTGAGAATTTTTAGAGTTATAACCTTATAAATACTATAAATAGATTAGGATTAAAGGTGAAAAGGTTAGAAGAAGAAAATTTACAATTAAAAATAAAAGATATAGATGATGAAGAAAAAATGGAAGAGTTAGAAAGGAGAATCCAAGAATATGTATAAGAAAAAAGCAAAGCCATAAAAGAGGCAGAATTCTGGCACTTCATTAATAAATTTAATCTAGGGATACTAGAAAAAAGTTGGAATACAAGAAATGGATAATAAAAGAGCTTAAAAAATTACCTCTAGAAATAAATCAACTAATTAAAGCTAAATATGATAAATTAGCTTTATCTTCCCATAGAAAAGCAAGACAAGACTCTATGATTCTAAGTTGATATCTTACCTCACATTTTACTATCAACAATGTGAGCCTAAAGAAGACATTAATACAAGAGGCACCAACCATATAGAACGAGGAACAATTCAGAAAATGATGATCAATAGGACTGAATATGAGCAATTTAAATAATTCCCTTGAATGATAAAAAATATCATAATTGGATTAACACCTTTGGTTAAAAGAATTAAAATTGATATAGCTACTTTATGTATGGTTCAACTAGAATGTCAAATTGATCCTTCATTTTAAATCTGGTTCATACAGAAACCATATACGGAAGAACCTGAAGAGATCCATCCTTTTTGGGAAGCAGATTTCGATTGGGAAGTGAATCCATAAGTCAATTTGAAAGAATATTTAGATGGTAAACGAGATGCTTCAAAAGGGGATTATTGGTATGATGGCCTAACGACAGTGGTTCTCTATGGATTAAAGACAACATATGAGCATTCAGAAGATAGACCATTAAATGAACCTTTACTCTTTAAACTTCATCAACATCTTTTTGAAAAATTACAGTATAATGAACCAGAGCTAAATGAACGTTTCTATAATGATCTAAATAGATTAATGGACAATTATGACCTTCACAATGAGGGAGCATCTATAGGAGATGAACAGAGACTTCTAGTAAATAACGGGTTGATACCAGGTCACAGATAGTATGATAAAGCTACTTTTGTGTCAGCTTATCTTATATAAAGTAAATAGCGGACAATATAATTTTTTTACTTTTGAGTCAGATTATCTTTTATAAAGTTGTCCAGAAGAGTCTATAATTAGCTGGAAAGTGAAATTCATAATGTCAAGAAGTGTAAAACTACAAAAGATTGAAGTCCTTTCACCTTTCCTGCTCATTATAGACTCTTCTAGAAAATTTTACAAAAGATAAGCTGACTCAAAAATAAAAAAATCATTTTGTCTGCCATTTACTTTATGAAAGATAAGCTGACTCAAATGTAGCTTTATCATGTTATCTGCTACCTGGTATCAACCTGTTATTTTCTAGAAGTATTTATTCGTCTCTTGTAGATGCTCCATAATTGCGAGGGTCATAATTGTCCATTACTATATTTATTTATTTTTTTTGGTAAATGAAAAATTTATTCATTTTCAAAATGTAAGAAGTATATACATCAAGAATCTCACTGTCAAAAAAGTGAGATAACCACTTACAGCTCTAATAGAAGAGCTCAACAAACATGAGGAAAATAGGTAATCAACAGTACAATATAAGCAACAATCTACAGTTTAACCTGTACAGTATCAGAATCAGATCAAAATTTTCCTCCTCACCATGCACAGCACTCAACTTGAATGCAGAGAGCTCTATAATGAGAGAACCCATTCTCTGCGTTCATCCGGCAGAGATTTGTTTAAAATAGCAGTCAGAATATCCAACTTAATGCTCTTAATCAAGCAATCAGCAGTTCTACTTTGCTGCTTGAAAATTCTGTAGTTTCTTTCTCTCCATATATTATAGACAGTAACCGCTAATGTCATCCTCTTGATTTTTTGCTTTAAACCACTTCCCCTCAATCTGAAACTATACCAATTCATGAGGGGAAACCATACACAACATCTCCATTTGAAGTTGAGCCACTCCATAATGCTATTCCAGACATAAGTAGACATAGAGCATTCAAAGAAGAGATGGTTACGGTTCTCAGCATGAGAGCCATCACATAGCTTGCATATTGAAGACTGAATGATCCCATGCTTCATTAATCTATCTTGAGTTTGAAGTTTATCTTGTACTGCCAGCCACAAAATGAATGTATGCTTAGGGTAATTCAGCTTCTCCCAAACAGTCACGTGCCATGATACAGGTGCAGAGATAGGATGCAGACTGGTATACAGCTCAGAGAGTAGTAATCTGGAATTGACAATGCAAGAGGCTATACGTTGTTGTAGACCTTCAATCCCTCCACACAATATCAGACATTTATCTCTGATTTTCAAGAGTTGCTTCCACAACCAAGAGTCCCCCTTCCTAGCATTAACCTGCTAGATACACACATTTTTAAGGTAATTCTCATGTACCCATTTAATCCATAGTTGCTCCTTCTTCATGTGAATATTCCAAATAAGCTTTAGAGCAGCAGCAGTGTTCCAAAGTTGTGCTGAGAAGATGCCCAAGCCTCCATATTTCCTTTGCACACAGATATTATTCCATGACACAAGAGCAACCTTGAACACCTGATCTGTTTTTCCCCATAAAAAGCTCCTGCATAGCTCATCAATCTTGTGCAATACTTTAATTGGAAGAACATAGCTAGAAGTCCAGAAAATTTGTACACCTAATATAACACTTTTAATTATCTGTAACCTTCCTGCGTAAGATAAATGCTTGTGCTGCAGACAGTTTTGGAATTGGCTGGAAATTTTCATGATCAGAGGATTACAGTCTTGGTAAGACATCCTTTTGCAAATCAAAGGAAGCCCCAGGTATTTTATAGGTAAAGCTCCTTCAGGGAAGCCCAGGGAGTTAGCAATAGCAACTTTAATATCCTCTGACACTCCACCATAGAAAATGGAACACTTAGCTGGGTTTGCCTCTAATCCAGAACAAGCTCCAAAAGATTTAATACATTGGAAAAGCTTGTTAACAGAATAGTAATCCCCTCTGCAGAAAAGGAGTAAATCATCAGCAAATGTTAGATGTGTAATATTTAGCTTTTTGCATTTGGAGTGGAACTTAAAGTTTTTGTCAAACTTCAGCATGTTCAGACTTCTCGTCAGATACTCCATTCCAAGAATGAACAAGTAGGGAGATAGAGGATCTCCTTGCCTCAGTCCTCGTTGACCTTTGAAGAAACCATGAAGGCTACCATTTAGGGAAATTGAGTAATTTGGATTTGAAATACAGCTCATAACCCAGTTGATAAAGACCAAAGGAAATCCAAGTCCCTTCATAATGACTTTAATGAAATTCCAACTTATAGAGTCAAAAGCTTTCCTGATATCTATATTGATCATGATCCTTGGTGATAGATGTTTCCTTCCATAGTTCTTCATCAGTTCATGAGCTAGGAGGATGTTGTTAGAAATTTGTCTACCCTTCACAAAAGCACTTTGGGCTTCGTTAAATCCCCATGACAGCCTGGATTCTATTTGTCAAAAT
>BQKN01000504.1:133094-170843 GCA_022839385.1 Asparagus kiusianus | reverse complement strand
GAGCTAGAAGGATGTTGTTTGAAATTTGCCTACCCTTCACAAAAGCACTTTGAGCTTCGTTTACTACAATCCCCATAACAGCCTGAATTCTATTTGTCAAAATTTTCGAGATGATTTTATAGAGGCAATTGCAGCAGGAAATGGGTCTGTAGTCAGCAGGAGATTTTGGACAAAAGTGGAATTTACAGCACCCAGGAGTTTTCCAGACTTAAAGAACTCACTAATTGCTAATGAGATCTCATCTCCAATAATTGGCCATGCAGATTTATAAAAGGATGCACTATAACCATCAGGGCCTGGAGCTCCATTACTATATTTAGATCACTATAGAATAGTTCATCTAGATCCGGTTCATCATGCTATAATTTTTCAAAAAGATGTTGATTAAGTTTAAAGAGTAAAGAATTATTTAATGGTCTATCTTCTGAATGTTCATATGTTGTCTTTAATCCATAGAGAATCACCGTCCTTAGGCCATCACACCAATAATCCCCTTTCGAAGCATCTCGTTTAGCATCTAAATATTCTTTCAAATTGGCTTCCTGATTCACTTCCCAATTGAAATCTGCTTCTCTAAAAGGATGGATTTCTTCAAGTTCTTCTATATATGATTTTTGTATAAACTAGATTTGGAATGAAGGACAAATTTCACATTCTAGTTGAACCAGATATAGAATAGCTATATCAATTTCAACTCCTTTAACCAAAGGTGTTAATCTATTTTTCAAGAAAAATATTTAAATTGCTCATATTTAGTCCTGTCGATCATCATTTTGTGAATTGTTCTTCATTTTATATGGTAGGCGACTCCAGTATTAATGTCTTCTTTAGGCTCACATTCTTGATAGTAAAATGTGAGGTAATATAAGGACTTAGAATCATACAAACATTGCCTTGCTCTTCCAAAGAAAGATAAAACTAATTTATCACTTTTAGCTTCGAAAAGTTGATTTATTTCTAGAGGTAATTTCTTAACCTCTTTCATTATCCATTTCTTGTATTCCAACCTTCTTTCCGGTGTCCATAGATTAAATTTATCAATGAACTACCTACAACTTGCCTCTTTTATAGATTTACTTTTTTCTTATACATATTCTTGGATTCTCCTTTTAAACTCTTTCATTTTTTCTTCATCATCAATAAATTTTATTTTTAATTGTAAAATTTCTTCTTCTAACCTTTTCACGTTTAATCCCAAACTATTAGCATTTCTAAGCTTGTAACTTTTAAAATTCCCAACAGTCAACCATATATCATTGAAGTCTTGTAGTGCATCACCTATAATTCCTAGATCTCTTCAGGGTGCAGATGCTCTAAACAACTCTTCAAATGGTCTAACATTAAAAGCATTAGTTTGATCTATATTTATTTGTGCTTCTTTCAATAGTAGTTTTCTTATAAGACAATGACCTGTAAATTGAACTATTTCTAATAGTCTAACTGTAGCCCGTAACTTGGGCAAAGCATTTAGCTACTAGATGAATACTTATTGGAAAGTGTCTTCATATATTTTGCTCTATAAATATAAATGATTATCTTGTAGTATTTTATCTTTATCACTCATCTTCAGTTACGTGTATATCAGGAACCTGATATGGAGTTAGAATTACTAATATATCTCCTTTTTGAACATATATAGTTTTATCACTGTAATTTATAACATGTAATTAAACTTCAGTATCATTTAATCCATAAGAACGTTCTAAAATATCTATCTTTCTTGCTAATAAAGATATGTGGGCTGCTAATAAAAATTTCCAATTATTATCTTACGCCTGTTTTTACTTTTGTATATCTATTATAGGAAATTATTGTATATTCTTCAACTAGAAGGATATATTTATTCTTTTCTACGATTTTTAGTAACCTTAGGCAACTATCACTTGTGTTATGGTAATTTACCATCCAAAGATAGAGATGTCGAAAGAATGTCAACATAAGCCCAAGAGAGATATGGCCCAAACAAAATTAGAGGTTCAAAAGCCCAGCCAAGGTCAAGTCTCTCGACCAGACGAGCAGACAAGCCGTATTTTGATCAAGGGTCATCATGACCGACTCGAAGTGCGGGATCAGTTGTCCCCTCGCAATTAAGACGACTCCTCGAGCAGACGACTCCTCGAGCAGACGACTCGACCATACACCCGACCCATAGCTCAATCGACTATCGGGTTGCCAAATCATAATGATGGCTCGTAGATCAACCTACCTCGACTAAGGGGATAAGAGCTGACCAAGTTCACTTTAAATATCAATAGACACAACAGTATTGATTAGTCCCATCAAGATCTCCATTCTGACAAACCTCGTGCCCAAGCCGCTTATTCTGCTTACAAGTCACTTCCCAAAAGATTGCTATGATGCTTTCCTGTGCACGAATGACTTCTCCTCCAATCGCCAGCCGCCACCTAAAGAGAGAGGGACGGCCAAGCAACCGACCTATCCGACGCTCTACCTCTTTTATCAAATCCAAGATACTGAGAAGTCATTTCTCTCCTGTACTTGAGTGACCTCCCTTCCTATCGCAAGTTGACATCTAGAAGGAGAAGGATGACTCAACAGCTCGATTGCTCGCCCTTAGCCGCCTCCTATGCATAGTCAAAGCCAGGGGTCAACCTCTCAGAGGCAATGGACTATAAAATGATGGATGGAAGGTAAAGAGAGGGGTAAGTGATAATTGCTTGGCTACTTCTTCTTCAAAAAAACAAGGAACCTACCTTGGTTAAAAAAAAGAACTAGAAAACTCTCAAAAGAGTACGCTCCAAGGACCTCAATGGCCCGAGGACCTTCTCCCAAACCCTACTCAAGCTCCATAGCTGACTTGACCGTCCGAGGCACCACAGGCGAAACTAGCCTCGTACTTCTGTGATTCTTGTATGTGCAGGTTATCAGCCCACCCCGTGCGCTCAGAATCAGGCATAAAGTCGGAGGAGGAGTCGGCCCTAACATTCATCCTCTCCCTTCCCCTCAGCGTCGTCGGGATTGAAACTACATCGTACGGTGGATAACCACCATCAACTGTTTGTTCACGAACATTAACAGTTTGACACCCACCGTAGGGCTCACCCTCTTTTCTGAGTAGAAATGCCCAATTTTATGCAGGGACCTGATCTTGTTCGTTCTTGAAGAACGCTGGAATTGCACCGTTCAAGCTAAAGAAAGCCTAGAATCGCATCATTCAAGCTAAGGAGGATTAGCCTATGGCTATGAGGAGCCAATGTAGGTGTAGCCCTCGAGCGCTCCAACAACTTTCTGGGGGTATATGCCAAGTAGAACCCCGAAAGCCCTCCTAAGAAAAGACATACCACTATGGTGCTTGTCTGGCTTGAGAATTAAGCACAGGCTTCTAATTGCCGCCACAGACAAAATCCCCACCGCCTGGACAACCAAGAGGCCTGGGGTTGGATCGCAAACAGGCCCCCAAGGGTTATGATCAGATCTAGTATCGCTCAAGCTCCCGTCGGCAATGGCTCACCCGAGCAAGGAGCAGCGATCAAGTCTGTGGCAGGCTCCTCGAATCACCACCACCTCCAAAGGAGAGTCCTTCCTCACTAAAAGATAGGACTGTAGGAAAAACTCAAGGGCTCGCCATCTGGTCTTCTCAGGAAGATTAACAGCTCTGGCCCCCAGCCACTATTCGAACCACCTAAAGTCAAAGTAAGAACTGGTGGTAGAAGCATGTGACTCGCATCCCCCAACAAAGAAGGCTCCTCTATTTATAGGATGGTCCGGCCGTCGCTATCCCTGGAAACCCTAAGGGGAAGTCATGATCAAATCAAATTCTAAGGAACAAAGCTTCGGCACATGGGGCTCTCACCAATAAGAAGCCGCCATCACAAAAGTTACCTGGGCCTCCTCCTGTTGAGCACTATCCTCCAAAAGCTCAATCAGCGGGATTCTGGCCATATAGCACAACAACCAGTGGACAAAAAAGATCGGTTGAAAATCACCATGTCCACAGTTGACCAGCAAGGATCTCAACAAAAACTCCAAGCAGGTCCTTGGCTGATGAGATGGCAAATATGTCAGCAACTCAACGATGCCCAAAGCCAAACAGCTCACCCTCGAAAAGAAGAGAAACCCTCGATTCCGGGTGTTACCCAGTTTGGCAACAAAGACAACCAATGAAGCAACAACTCGCTCTCATCAAGGCAGGAATGTTCACAGAAGAAAAGAAACAGCCAAGGAAGCTCCGCCTCAGTGACCCTATCTCCGGCAAAAGCCATCTTTAAAATGCATCTGGGCAAGAAACATGAATTCGACGCGGCTCGATGGAATAAATGTGAATGAGTTGTACTCTATCATGTATAAATTCCAATAATCAATGGAAATGACAAAAATGAAAAGAAAGACATCAAAGACCTAGTCAGGTAGGCACTCGACTAAGTCGATAAAAGTCCTTGGTACCTCCTCAGGGTAAAACCAAGGCATAATCCTTTTTGATGATTCCCACAGTCGACTCTCGGCCTAGGGGAAAATACAAGTCCTCGGCTCCTAATATGGGTAAGTCCAAGGCGCAACGACTCCTTAGTAGGTCACAAGATCCTGGCGCCACCTCAGGATAGGCCCAAGGTGCCACGACTCCTCAGTCAGTCACAAGGTCCTGGTACCACCTCAGGATAGGCCTAAGGCGCAACGACTCCTTAGTCGGCATAAAGTCCTCAGTTCCTAATCTGGGTAAGCCCGAGGCACAACGACTCCTCAGTCGATCATAAGATCCTGGCACCGCCTCAGGTAGGCCTAAGGTGACATGACTCCTTAGTCGGTCACAAGGCCTTAGTACTACCTCAAGACAGGCCCAAGGCACAACGACTCCTTAGTCGGCATAAAGTCCTTAGTTCTTAATCTGGGTAAGCCCGAGACGTAACGACTCCTCAGTCGGTATAATACCCTTGGTACCTTCTTAGTGTAAAACTAAGGCTAACGACTCCTTAGTCGGTACAAAGACCTTGGTACCTTCTCACTGTAAAACCAAGACCCAACGACTCCTTAGTCGGTATGAAGACCTTGGTACCTTCTCAGGATAAAACCAAGGCAAGTCGGAATAAAGCCCTTGGCACTTCTTAAAAGTAAGCCCAAGGCATAACATATGGTTCAATTCCTTCTGCTCTCATCGTCCATAGTGGTCAAGACCTTGGTACCTTCTCAGGATTAAACCAAGGCATAACGACTCTTCAGTCAGAACAAAGCCCTTGGCACTTCTTAAAGGTAAGCCTAAGGCATAATATATGGTTCGATTCCTTCTGCTCTCATCGTCCATAGTGGTCAAGATCTTGATACCTTCTCAGGATAAAACTAAGGCACAACGACTCCTCAGTCAGAACAAAGCCCTTGGCTCTTCTTAAAGGTAAGCCCAAGGCACAACCTATGGTTCGATTCCGTCTGCTCTCATCGACCATAGTGGTCATGATCTTGGTACCTTCTCAGGATAAAATCAAGTCACATCGACTCCTCAGTCGGAATAAAGCCCTTGGCTCTTCTTAAAGGTAAGCTCAAGGCACAACCTATGGTTTGATTCTGTCTGCTCTCATTGACCATAGCGGCAAAGACCTCGGTTCCTAATCTAGATAAGCCCGAGGAAAAACGACTTCTCAGTCGGCTCTAAGACCTCAGCTCCTAATCTAGATAAGCTCAAAGGCACAACGACTTCTCAGTCGGCTTAAAGCCCTTGGTACCTAGTCTAGGTAAAACCCAGGAAAAATGACTTCTCAGTCGGTATCAAGACCTAGTCACCTAGGTACAACGACTTTACAGTCGGATCAAAGACCTTGGTACCTAATCTGGGTAAAACCAAGGCAAAACGACTTCACAATAGGCATCAAGACCTAGTCACCTAGGCACAACTACTTCTCAGTCGGCATCAAGACCTAGTCACCTAGGCACAACGACTTCTCAGTCGGAATAAAGCCCTTAGCTCTTTCCTAAAGAATAAGTCCAAGGCAAAACGACTTCTCAGTCGGAACAAAGCCCTTAGCTCTTCCTAAAGAATAAGTCCAAGCAAAATAACTTCTCAGTCGGAACAAAGCTCTTGGCTCTTCCTAAAGAATAAGTCTAAGGAAAAACAACTTCTCGGTCGGAATGAAGTCCTTAGCTCTCCATCCAGGAATTAACCAAGGAACAACGACTTCTTAGTCAGTTCCGAAGCACTTGGCTCCCCATCAGGAGTAACTTAAAGTACAAAGACTACGCAAGTCGGCAATCAAGTCTACGGTCCCCCACCTAGATGAACCAAATACAAAACCCCAAGTCAACTCTTTGAGTTATTTTCCAACCAAACAGGAAAAACAAAGACGTCGCCACTTATCCCGCATAGGGTATCAAATCTACAAGGATCAACACTCACAAGGATCAACACTCTTCTCAAAGACTCTATTTCACTCGGACTCAACCAAAGTCAACTCCGAATGAAAGGGCTAACTGTTATGTTAATTTATCATCCAAAGATAGAGATGTTGGAAGAATGTCTGCATAATCCCAAGAGAGCTATGGCCCAAACCAACTTAGAGGCTCAAAAGCCCAGCCAAGGTCAAGTCTCTCAACCAGACGAGCAGACAAGCCATATTTTGATCAAGGGTCATCATGACCGACTCGAAGTGCGGTATCAGTCGCTCTCACGCAATTAATACGACTCCTCGAGTAGACGACTCGACCATACACCCGACCCAAAGCTCACTCGACTATCAGGTCGCCAAATTATAATGATGGCTCGCAGATCAACCTGTCTTGACTAAAGGGATAAGAGCCAACCAAGTTCACTTCAGATGTCAATCGACACAACAGTATTGATTAGTCCCATCAAGATTTTTATTTTAACAAACCTTGTGCCCAAGCTGCTTATTCTATTTACAAGTTATTTCCCAGAAGATTACCATGATGCTTTCCTGTGCACGAATGACTTCTCCTCCAATCGCCAACTGCCACCTGAAGAGAGAGGGACGGCCAAGTAGCCGACCTATCCTACGTCCTACCTCTTGTATCAAATCCAGGATACTGAGAAGCCATTTCTCTCCTGTACATGAGTGACCTCCCTTCCAATCGTCAGCCAACGTCTGAAAGGAGAAGGATGACTCAACAGCTCGATTGCTCACCCCTCGGCCGCCTCCTATGCATAGTCAAAGCCAGGGGTCAACCTCTCAGAGGTAAGGGACTATAAAAGGAGGGATGGAAGGTAAAGAGAGGGGTAAGTGATAATTGCTTGGCTACTTCTTCTTCATAAAACAAGGAACCTATCTTGGTTAAAAAAAGAACTAGAAAACTCTCAAAAGAGTACGTTCCAAGGACCTCAATGGCCCAAAGACCTTCCCCCAAACCCCACTCAAGCTCCACAGCTGACTTGACCGTCGGAGGTACCACGGGGGAAACTAGCCTCGTACTCCTGCGATTCTTTCATGTGTAGGTTATCAGCCCACCTCGCGTGCTCAGAATCGAGCGTAAAGTCGGAGGAGGGGTCAGCCCCAACATTCATCCTCTCCCTTCCCCTCAGCGTCGTCAGGATCGAAACTGCATCCTATTGTGAACAGCCCTCACCGACTGTTTGTTCACGAACATCAACAGGAATTATTGTATATTATTTACAAGAAGGCAATATTTATTCTTTTCTGTGATCTTTAATAACTTTAGGCTACTGTCACTGGTGATTCTTCCCATGGCGGTCATGATAAATGATTAGCAATTTCATTCATGTATCTTGGTCTAAATTTTATTTCATAATGATAAACTTCTATTTCTAATAATCATCTTATTCTTCTAGCATATTCATTATATTCATTATATTCTGGTTGTTTATTTTTGAGAAATTCATAAAGGCCTTTGTTGTCTGCGTGTATTATAAAAGTTCTTCACAATAAATAGTATTTAAATATTTCTAAAGTTCTTTTTAATGCTATGAATTCATTTTTAAATATTATATAATTTATTTTTACTTTTCAAAATTTGCCAAATGCCTATTAAAATATATCATTTTTGTTTTCAACAGTAACTATGTTATGCCAAAAATAGTCTGAGGCATCTGTAAAAGCATGTAAATCATCTTTTAGTTTCGATATAGCTACCTTAGGGATTTTTATTACTAGTTGTTTTATTTTATTTATTGTATCTTTTTCTAGTTCTATTACTTCTATATTTATTTTATTTGTGTCTTATCTAGATATAGGTTTATCATTTTCTTTTTTATATTTTTTGTTATTTTATTTATTTTTTGGATTAATGGATCAATTAATTTAGATAAATTCTGAAAGTATTTTATTTCATAATGTAATATTCCAATGAAATAATTTGGTCATATACAAAGGAGATCCCTTAGTGCACCGATTAGGAAAAGTGATAATATTAGAGTTAATGGCGCTAGGATATCTAGAGGTCGAGCTAGAATGACTTCGTCAGAAGCAATTAAGAATGATATGATTAAGACTAACGTAACGGAGGAAATGACCCGCGACATAATGGAATAGAAAATTAGGATTCATATAGCTGACCCCAAACATTTGGGATAAAGGCATTGTTGTTGTTGTTGAATGTAATATTGCTATGAAAGCTTGTAGAATTTTTAAGGTTATTATTTCAAGAAATATTTAATTTTCTTTATTATTTGGTTTTTCATTTCTATTTTCTTCTCCTATTATTTTTCTACCTAAAAATTCTATTTCTTGTTTAGCTATAATAAATTTTCTCTTTCCTAAAATTATACAATGTTGTAAAAGTCTTACTCTTGCTAGTGTTAAGAGTTTTTTATGTTCTTCGAATGTTTTTGACATAACTAAAATTTCATCTATATAGACTAGGGCAAGGGATAGATCACCAAATATGGAATTCATCTATTTTTTAAATATCTGAGGAGCATTTTTTTAGTTCAAATGGCATAACATTCCTCATATAATGATCATTAGGGATACTAAAGATTGTTTTGATAATTTATCTCTCGTCTTTATTTGCCAAAATCTTAATTCTGCTCGAAATTATTAAAGTATTTGTTATTTTGTATTTTATGTATTAATGACTCCATGGATGGGATGAAAAACCCGTCAAATTTTGTAATAGCATTTAATTTTTTATAGTTTATTACTATTCTAGCTTTTATGCTAACTTCATCCACATGATTTCTTACTACAAAACTAGTAAGCATATATTCAGATGTAGCCGGACTGACTAATCCTACATTTTCCCGTCCTAAGACTTGTTTTATATATATATTCTAATATGTCTTGTTCATTATATACTAAGGGTTTCATTCTAAACGGTTGGGTATATTTCTTTAATTTTATAGACATATATCTAGGACTTCTATTACATTCTTTTAAAGGATTTTCTCAATATAATTCATTAATAGAATTTATATATCTTATAAGCCATTGTTCATTAGTTTCTTTAGCATTTAAAATTCTGTAAGACAGCTCTTTGTATATAGGTATTCCTATGTCCATTAGACATATGTTATTTTTTACTTTTATTATTGCTATATCTTTTATTTCTATAATATTTTCCATATGATTATAGGTTTGTATTCATTTAGTGTATCCATTCTAATAACGAAAGCTACCATTGATTTTTCTACTACATGAACTGGAATTATGGTTAGTTTTTTATATGTTTTTGTTTTTACGTTAAATGTTTCAACAATCATATATTCTATGATTTGATTACAATTAGTTTTTAATATTATTCCAAAAAAAATTGTTTGTATTTGTTTATAATATTTCTTTGGATACATATGGGGATGTATAATACTAGTTTGAGCTCATGTGTCAACAAGAGTATATATCTTGTAAGGAATATAATTTTACATATTGATTAAGAATTCTATTTTAATATAAGTATTAAGATAACATGATAAATCTTTCATTTTATTTAGTTAGGCATTGAATACTTTTATTAACCTTTAATGTTTCTTTATTAAACATATATGGTTTAAATTGTTTTAAAAAGGTTGTTCCTATCAGTAAATATGTTGTTTCTTTTGTTTTACTTTTTTCTATATATATTTTGCTTGTATTTTTAATGCTAAATTATGTATTATTTGGTTGTTTGAACCATAAAGATTGTAATGATTGTTTTATAATTTTTTGGGTATTATTAAATGAAACTATAGTAATTAATTTTTCTTGTATTATATATATTCTTCAATATATTCATTTATAACTAGTAGATTTGAGCTTGATCTAGTGTCTATTATTCCATAAACATTTATAAAATATTTAGGTGTTAATTGTATTATTATCCATGTATAAAATCCGTTATCTGTATTATAAAAATAAGGTCTATTAAACTTAAGAGAAAGATTTTCTAAATATTCTTCTATTTTTCTTTTTCTTTCTTCTTCTTCTTCTTCTTCTTCAAATAGAGTGCTTTCTGATGCTTTATTCATATAATGTAGAGGTAAATTACTTTTGCTTTTTAGATCTTCGAATTTAGTGTCTTTTTCCTTTATTAAGGGTTTTTCATATTCTTTAGGTAATTGAAAATTGGGTCTTCTTAAATTAATTACTTTAGAAGTATTATTATATTCTCTAAAGCTTTTACTTTGTATGGAGCTAATACTATATCGTTTTCTATTTTCATTACTTGCATTGTTTCTTTTTTATTTTCTCTATTTATTCATATATTTAGGTTTCATGCATTTAGAATTAGTTTTTCTAATTTAGGTAAAGTTAGGGGATTTCTAGGGATGGATTTATAATTTATTAAGACTAGATTTGGATCATGTGCTATGTTGAATAGCATATCTTCATCTTTTTTGTACGGAACTTGTAATCTTCTAGAAACCATCATTATATGTCTCTATTGTATAGATAGGGCATTAGTATCTGGTTGAAACTCTATTTCTTTTATTTTAACATATAACATTAAGGATTGCAATATATTTTTTTCATGTAGTGTGATACTATAGTTGGGTTGTATTCTAAAGGCCATAAATCTTGGGAATAGGTTTCCTCTGATCATTGCTATTGCCGAATGAAATGTACTTGATACAGTCATATTATCTAATAATACTTCTACTACAGGTATATTATTTTTTTTTGTCTAAAATTTCTTTAATTATTATTTGAATTGCCCCAGAATGTAAGTAGTTATATCTTTATATTTTTCTCTAAGATGTTTTATAGTTGTTCTGATAGTGAGGGTATTAATCCTTCAAACTTCTTTATAACCTAGAGCCTTTTTATATCTTTTAGTTATCTCAAATATATATCTATTATTTGGTAGCATTCTTCTAACTATTTTTTCTACAACTTTGATCCTATATAAATCTTTTGGTTTATAATTTCTATATTTTTTTGTATTTCTTCTAATTGTTGAGAGGTTACAGACCAACTTGTACTTAGAGCTTCATCTAAGTTATTATCTATTATACCTTCAAATATGTTGTTTTCACTTAAAGGCTCTTGATTCACAAAAATAGGGTATATTTCTTCTTTGTCAGAAATTTTTGAATTTGATTTAGTGAATTCTTTTGTACCATAAGTCATTGTTGTGCGCAGCGGAAATTTCGGCAGCACCTCCGGTGCGCAAGGTGCACAACAAGAGATTAGATCACAATGAAATTCTCGTTTCTCAAAGGAAACAAGAACCAAAAGCCAGATATCTCATCAAAGTGAGATATCAGCTCTTCCTCTCGTCAGCTCTAGGACTGCGCGTCGAGGGAACCTACAAGCTATTACAAATCACGGTAAGAACACAAATTTTACGTGGTTCGGCAAATAGGCTACGTCCACGGGGCAAGGAGGGGGAGATCTACTAATATTGGGAGAGATACAATTGGGGTTTACAATCTCACAAATAAAACCCTCTCACAAACTTTCAGATCCCTCACACAAATATTCTCTCAAATGGATGCTCAAAATCTTCTTCAAACAGTCGGCTCTCACTTTTTCCCCGCAGCTCCCGCTGCTATTTTCTCAAGCCGCCGCTCTTCAAGACTCTGTGCTCCTCTGCCTTTGCTTTGTAGCTGCAATGAATCCGCAGCCACCTCACAAACAAAAAACCCCTTTCACGCAACCCTAGGAAGACTTCACATTATCATTTATATAAGGGTGAATCGGGTGGGCTTTCTTGTGCCTGCTAGTCACGCGCAACGAAGCCAAGTGCTGGCCCCCACACACAATCCGCATTCACAATTCTCCACCTCGGTGAAGTTTCTTTCAAAACTGAGCCGACACCAAAGCATCCAAAAGTCTCACTTGTTCGACAACAAGTTGGGAACCCGAACGAGAGTCCAAACAATCTCACCCCATCAAAATCAACTCACCAAACTGGCTGCATCATAAAGACTACCTACGTATCCTCTTGCCCAAGGAATCAAACCGCCCGTAGTTCATCCAATGGCCTCAAAGGCCTCAACACCGAAGAATGTTCAAAAGCTCCAAACAATGACCAAACTTGACACCTGAAACAACTTTGGTCAACATATCTGCAGGGTTGTCCTTTGTGTGGATCTTCTCCAATATGACGTCTCCTTCATCCAAAACGTCACGAACAGAATGGAATCTGACATCGATATGCTTCGTGCGTGCATGATAAACCTGGTTTTTCGCCAAATAGATAGCTGACATGCTATCACAATATACCCGAAGGGTCGTCTGTGCAATCCCCAAGTTCTCCAATAATCCCTGCAACCACAAAGCCTCCTTCACAGCTTCAGTCAACGCCATATACTCTGCCTCCGTAGTGGAGAGAGCCATTGTAGACTGAAGTGTGCATCTCCAACACACCGGTGCTCCTGCTAGTGTAAACACATATCTGCTAGTAGACTGGCGCTTGTCCAAATCCCCCGCATAATCAGAATCCACGTAACCAATACAATCCTGCCCGTTCTTCTCATTCTTCTGAAATACCAAACCAACATCCACGGTACCTTTGATATACCGTAGAATCCACTTCACGGCCTCCCAATGATCCTTCCCGGGGTCATGCATGTATCTGGATACCATGCTCACGGCTGTGACAAATCTGGTCTTGTACACACCATCGCATACATCAAGCTACCCACAGCATTGGCATATGAAACTTTGGACATGTATTCACGGTCCTCAACTGAAACAGGTGACATCTTAGCCAAATCATCAACGACTTCTGCTGATAAAGTATATGCAACCATGACATCGTCATATCTAGCTAGCCGATGAATGTTTCTTCTTGGTCTATTAGCTACAATGGACTCCTGAACATGACCCTGTTCCTGAGTCCCAATATCCACTGTATCCTCTAAATGCCTGGCTGTCATCTCATCTCCTCCAAATGTCACTTCTGTAGGAGCCTCAATGGATACAATGCTATCTGGAGTGGGTGGAGTCACATCATCCTCCACCTGCTGCGATATCTCCTGAATCTGGTCTTCCTCCACCTGCTGAGGAA
The DNA here is from genome assembly GCA_022839385.1 of Asparagus kiusianus. NCBI lineage: Eukaryota > Viridiplantae > Streptophyta > Magnoliopsida > Asparagales > Asparagaceae > Asparagus > Asparagus kiusianus. Next base: position 157,499 of record BQKN01000504.1, on the reverse strand, counting down.
CTTGAGGCTTCATCATGTACGCCTCGTCAAATGTGACATTCCTACTAATAATTATCGTCTTGTCCTGTGGATCCCATAATTTAAAGCCTTTAACACCTTCTCTAAATCCAACAAAGACTGCTTTCCTCGTTCTCGGATTCAATTTATCATCACTGATATGGTAATAAGCAGGACACCTAAATATCCGAAGCGACTCATAGTCACTAGCTACCGAACCAGACCAACGCTCCAACGGAGTCTTCCCCTGTATCGCAGTGCACGGCAACCTATTCACGAGGTGACTCGCATAAACCAACGCTTCGGCCCAAAAGGATCTAGGCAATCCACTCTGCGTCATCATACATCGTACCTTCTCCAGCAAGGTACGGTTTAATCTCTCTGACATCCCGTTCTGTTGCGGTGTCTCTCTAACTGTGAAGTGTCGTCTAATGCCGTGATCCCGGCAAAACTACAGAAACGGATCACTCTTATACTCTCCACTATTATCTGAACATAGAGTCTTCACCTTTCTACCTATCTGCAGCTCCAGTTTCTTCTTCCACTCCACAAAAATATCCAGGACCTGATGTTTATGCTTCATCGGGTATACTCAATTCCTCCTGGAATAGTCATCAATAAAAGTGATAAAATAGTTGGCCCCACCAAGTGATGTGTGCTTGGAAGGGCCCCAAACATCTGTGTGAATGTAGTCCAATATACCTTGGGTATTGTGAATAGCGATGCCGAATTTCACTCTTTTCTTCTTCCCAAGTATGCAATGTTCACACAGCTCCATCTTGCAAGTCTTCGCACCCTTCAATAGCCCCTGCTTCGCCAATACCTGTAGGGACTTATCACCAGTGTGTCCCAATCTCATATGCCATAAGCTGGTAGTATCTTCTTCTGTGGTAATCGAAGCTGCCAAACCCCCTGTTACTGTCTTGCCCTTCAAGTAGTAAAGGTTGTTTTCCCTGATGCCTCGCATCATCACCATGGACCCCTTTGTGACCTTCAGAGTCGTATTCTCCAAGATCACCTTATAGCCAGCTGCCTCCAAAGTTCCAAACAAAATTATATTCTTCGTCAATTGAGGAACAAATCTCACTTCCTTCAGCTCCCGAGTTACCCCGTCACACATCCGGATCCGTACTGTACCAATACCACCAATAGGGCATACGTGATCATTACCCATGAGCACGACATCCCCTCTTTCCAACTCCTCAAAGCTGGAGAACCAATCCCTCCTAGGGTAAATATGGTATGTAGCACCAGAATCCATCATCCACTCCGTAGAGCCAGCGTAACAAACTGACGGTAATGCAGAGCATGAATAGCCTGAAGAATCTGTATCTGAATTGTCGTCACTAGCCTTGACAACATTCAATTCCGAAGCTTGTACAGCTTTCACTTTATTCTTCCTGGCTTTGTCTTTCAACGTTGGGCAGTCGTTCTTCCAATGTCCTTCTTCTTTACAAAAGCGACATTGATTCCTATCAATATTTTTTCTATGGCCACCTCTTGACTTTGATCTTGAACGATCACCTGGACGACGGTTTGGACCACGACCTCGAACTGCTAATGCATCTCCCGATGCCTTCTCGGAGGGTTCGCCATCACTCTTCCTCAACTCATAATTCACTAAAGCTGAGGTCACCTCCTTGTAGCTAACCGTAGTTCTTCCATTTATCATAGTGAGAACAAACGTACCAAAATCATCCTCCGGCAACGAACACAATAGTAGCATCGCCTTGTCTTCATCCTCAACCATGATATCTATATTGGCCATATCCGAAATTAGCTTCGTGAAGTTGTTAACATGCTCCCGAATGGAAACTCCCCTCTTCATCTTGAATTGGTAAAACCTCTTCTTCAAGTGAAGCCGATTCTCAATACCCTTCGTCAGATACTTCTCATTGAGTGTTTCTCACATTCTCTTCGCCGACGTATCGTTCATTACGTCATAAATAAGATCCGACGTTAAGCATGACCGAATAACTCCACAAGCCCTACTATTCATTTTTTTCCAAACCTTGTCCTCCATATCAGCGGGTTTCTCTTGTAGCTCAAGAGTCTCCTCTAAATTTTGTGCATCCAAGGCATCCATTACCTGACACCTCCACAATTCGAAATTAATCTTGCCGTCGAACTTCGGAACATCAATCTTCGTGTTATTGATGCTCAGACTCTGTATCGCCTTCGAAATAGACGATCCCGATGTGCTTGTTTCTCCCATGTTGTCGATCTAATTCTTCAAATAGGAATCCTTCAGTGAATCCTTCGAACAAGCTCCCAAATCCAACCTGGAGCTCTGATACCACTTGTTGTGCGCAGCAAAAATTTCGGCAGCACTTCCAGTGCGCAAGGTGCACAACAAGAGATTAGATCACAATGAAATTCTCGTTTCTCAAAGGAAACAAGAACCAAAAGCCAGATATCTCATCAAAGTGAGATATCAGCTCTTCGTCTCGTCAGCTCTAGGACTGCGCGTCGAGGGAACCTACAAGCTATTACAAATCACGGCAAGAACACAAATTTTACGTGGTTCGGTAAATAGCCTACGTCCACGGGGCAAGGAGTGGGAGATCTACTAATAGAGGGAGAGATACAATTAGGGTTTACAATCTCACAAATAAAACCATCTCACAAACTCTCAGATCCCTCACACAAATATTCTCTCAAAGGGATGCTCAAAATCTTCTTCAAACAGTCGGCTCTCACTTTTTCCCCGCAGCTCCCGCTGCTATTTTCTCAAGACGCCGCTCTTCAAGACTCCGTGCTCCTCTGCCTTTGCTTTGTAGCTGCAATGAATCCGCAGCCACCTCACAAACAAAAAACCCCTTTCACGCAACCCTAGGAAGACTTCACATTATTATCATTTATATAAGGATGAATCGGGTAGGCTTTCTTGTGCCTGCTAGTCACGCGCAACGAAGCCAAGTGCTGGCCCCCACACACAATCCGCATTCACAGTCATGTTCTCTGAGTCATCAGATATATATACTTGATAATGCAAATCATAAATCCTTTACATCTATACTTTCATTTATTTCTGATCTTAATAAAACCTCATTCACTTAGCTAATCTAATATTATATACCCTTTTATTACTATAATACTCATTTGCAAAATGTCCCTTTTGTCCACATTTAAAATAAGTACATTGCTATCTCCTTACTTCTTGTTTAGTTCGTCTATATACAAATGATCTTAGTTCTTTTTTTTGTTATTTTTGGCTTTTGATAATGTGTGCTAGGTTGCCTGCGCTTATAGGTTGCTTTTGTGGGCCGTTGTTGGCGACGTATAGGTTTTCCACCACGCTTGCTGCGCTGAGGAAACTCATATTGAGGAATTACTTTTTTAGAAATTTCTGTAATTCCACGATTTGTTTGTCGCATTACTTTGTCTTGTATTCGTCTTTGAATGCAATAATCATTAATACATTTGTAAACATACGCTAGCTACTCTATGAGGTTAATTGTCTTTAATATTCCTATTCTTAGTCATTATTGTATTTAAATAATTTGGATATGCTGATAATAATTTTTCAATTATTTGTGAGGGAAACGTATGGTAATAAGTTTCTAGATATCTTCTTTGAATGTCATTTGGTAGGTTATAATAGTGTTCTTCAAAAAAATTGTGTATTTTTCTTATTCAGCAATATTACAAAAATGACTTTATCTAGCATTCCTTTATGTTCAGAAATTTTTTTTTCATCATGCTCTTCTATTACTCGTATATAATGGATTAATAACATTTTTCTAAATTTAACTATTGCTTTGGCATTATTTATTTATGATTTTATTTACTCTATAATATTTTTATGTCCTAGTGTTCCTTCAAAGCCTTTTCACCATTGTGCTATAGGTCCTCTTGATAAAGAACTTATAAATTTTTGGTTTCTATTGTTTCCATGAGAATTTTGAGCTATTTACAATTACATTTTGGGATCAATCCGTTAAATATTTAATTTTTATCTCTATTTAATTCTGGGTCTAAATTTAATAGATATGTAACAAAACATGATCCAGGAGTTAGAATTTCTTCTAGAGTTATAGTGTCTTTATTTTTTATTTTTATTTTTTATGTCATAACATTGACATATTTTTGCCTATTTGTTTTACTATAAAAGTCATCTAATTCTAAGGATTCTAAATTTTCTATATTATTTTCAGTAGGTGTTTGTGATTCCCTCTCATTCATGGTTTCTTCTCTATATTGAGAAGTTTCTCCCATTCCAGATTGATGACTTGTTCCTCCTTGTGGAGATTTTATTTCTTCTATAATTACATTACACATTTTTTCTATGACGTTTAACAAAGTTTTTTGGTCCTTTTCTTCTATAGTATAATCATCTAATATATCTACTTTAAGAAAATTTATCATGTACTCGTTATAATTAAATTCTGTAACATTTTCATTTTTTTTAATTTATTAAAGGCCACTAATATTTTTGGATATAACACTTGTGCTATAGCCTCATATTCTTTTTTGGCTTTTATCATTTTTATTCTTTTTATCCAATTTATTTTTACTTGATTATACAATTCTTCTTTAGTTATCATTCTGATTGGATGTATGCGACTAATACTTGAATTTGTGTCTGAATCACTATTTTCTATCATGTAATTATATTTTTAAATAACTTTCTATATTTTCTTTTTAGAGATAAAATTTCATTTATGTGTTTATCCTCTGTTGATTCCACATATTTATACTTTAATTCGTCTATTTTTTATCTTTAATTTCTTCAAACTTATTTTCTGCTTCAATAATAACATTTATTTTTATAAAATCTGCAAGTGCTTTTAATAATTAGATTCTACATATTCTTCATTTAATTTTCTTAGAGTTATATTTTTTTTTCTTTCATCTATTTTTAATATATTTGACCAATATAAAGCTGTTGATTCTTTGTTAGATTTATCTGTTATTTTATGTTGTTTTCTTTCTAATTGGTTATTTACCATTCTTAGTGTTTTGTCTAAATCTTGAAATGCTTCTAATTTTTTACTAATTTCTTTTAAGGTGACAAAAAATTGTTCATTTAAAATATTTAGATTATTTTGCATTTTGTTTAATTGTTGGTCTTTATCAGATATATAATTTAACATTTTGACTATATGTTCTAGGAATTTTCTCTTTATTTGTATCTATATGCTCTAGATGTTTATAAGGTTTAGTTGTATAATAAAAGTTTTCAAAATCATTATTTAAGTCCATGGATATGTTTTTCCTTACTCTGCTAGTACTTAGCTTTATCTCTATTTATGTTACTGAGTAACAAAGAGCTATGCTTTTTCATAAAATTCAGTTTTCTTATGTATGACTCGAGTCGAATTTGTTTCCTTTGACTTGCGAAGATAAAATTGCTTGCCAGTTGTTTATGTCCATGTTAAAGCCTAAAAACTCCTAACACGGCTAAACACGGACCACCTATCAAGGTCAACTCTCGGGCAATTTTTCTCACTAAGGTCCTCTCAAGATTGCCTGTATCGGTTTGATAAGAAAGATATGAACTATAAGGATGAACCTGGTTCTTAACTCTTGTTCACATAAACAGAATAAAGTCAAGACTAGAGAGACATGGGAGAGTTACTAATAGGAACAAAACTTCACTTAGCTCATCTAATTTTTAATTAATTAAATAATTATTTTATTAATAATAATATTTTACTAATATGAATTTTAATTAATTAGTCACAACATTAGTAATTAATAATCACAATAAAATGCAATATATATAAAATAATTTTATTAATATTTTTTATAAAATAACTAATTTTTTTGTTAATTAATTTTATTAATAATAATATGTCATTACAATGAAATAATTAACTAATCTCAATATTATTAACTAATAATATTTTTACTTTTATTGTTGCTATATTATTCCCACAATATTTTTCCATATGATTATAGATTCGTATTCACTTAACGTATCCATTCCAATAATGAAATCTATCATAGATTTTTCTACTATATGAAATAATTTATAGTTAATTTTTTATATGCTTTTGTATTTATATCAAATATTTCTATAGTCATATTAATATATTATTATTAATAATAATATAATATATAATATATTATGATATTATCATGATGTTATATATTATACTATTATATATTATTATAATGTTATTATTATATATAATTTATATTAATATATTGTATATTTATATATTATAATATTATATATCATTTTTAACTAATAATAATTAATTAATTAACTAATTAATTAATAATATTAATCACTTTTTGGGGTTTGTATCTCCAACGAATGGTTCTGCTCCAGTATTTCCCACAGCTATCCTAGCTATTTGTGCTTGGACTCGGGAAACTCAATCGACCGGGTATGGATCTGAATCAGAAACTCGCCAGGGGATTGCCACAAAAACCGCCACAGAATCTAGTTTAGTTGCACTTGAATATATTTTAACTAAGTAAAGATAATAGGAGAGTAAGGAAAGTTTATTATAAGTAGCCAAAAAATAAGCTAGGAAATCCCAACTTATTTTTTAGCGACTTATAAATCACAAATGAGTAACATAAGCTCCGAGCAAAAAAAAAGTAACATAAGTGACTCTGACCAAACACATTATTGCCAACTTATAAGTAAAAAGCTACTTATAAGTAGAAATAATAAGTTGCCAAACATGCAGTTAATACATCCTTCTGCGGATCTTGTTGAGTGCAGCGGAGCTCAAAAGCCAAATAGTGCACGACAAGACAACGAGAAAGATCACAACCAAACACAAGCACAAATCACAAATCACAAATCACAGCAAGACAATAAATTTACGTGGTTCGGCAAGTTGCCTACGTCCATGAGGCAATGAGGGGGGAGTTCTTACTATTAGAGATGAAGAGAAATACAAAATGATTACAAAATCACTCAAAACCCTAAAACAAAGCTCTCTAAACCTCTCACAATCCTCCCACAAAAGGATGCATAATAATCTTTCAAGAGTCTGCTCAAATCGTCCTTGCTTAACCCTAAATAATCAGGTTTAGGGTTATATATCAATACAAAATGAAACGGATCAGAAAACAAAAGTCCAGGACCAGACTCGAGTCGCAGTTGACCGCACTTGAATCTGCGGTCGATCGGACAGAATAACAGAAACTGGAAAAATCGATTATAGGGTCCACGATCGACCGCGCTTGACGTCGCGGTCGACCGGACAGAAATCCGAAAATGTACCCTGTAGTGTGCTCATTTGTCGGTCGACCGCAGTTGATCTCACAGTCGACCGTTAAGTTGCCTGATAGTTTCCTGCTTCTTTCCTGAGTTGTTCTTCGCCGTGTTCGTCACTTCTACAAATCTCCACCTCGGTGAAGTTTCTCCTATAACTGAGCCGACGTCAAAACATCCAAATATCCCACTTGTTACGTCTAGTATGAAATGGAATCAACCCATGACAACGGACTCAATCCACAAGTCAGGACCCCAAACGAGAGCTCAAACAATCTCCCCCCATCGAAATCAACAAATCCAACCCGGCTGCATCGAAAAAGACTGCATACGAATCCTCTTGCCTAAGAAATCAAGCCGAACGTAGTTCACCCAAATGGCCTCCAAAATCCCTCAATATTGAAGAATGTTTAATAGCTTCAAACAATGACCAAATTCACACCTGAAACAACTTTGGTCAACATATCCGTAGGGTTTTTCTTCGTGTAGATCTTTTCCAATATGAGGTCTCCATCATCCAAAACATCACGAACAAAGTGGAATCTAACATCAATATGCTTCGTGTGTGCATGGTAAACCTGGTTCTTTACCAAATAAATAGTCGATATGCTATCACAATATACCTGAATAGTCTCCTGTGTAATCCCTAAGTCCTCTAACAATCTATGCAACCACAAAGCCTCCTTAAAAGCTTCAGTCACTGTCATATACTCCGCCTATGTTGTAGAGAGAGCCACTATAGACTAAAGTGTACATCTCTAACATACCGGTGCTCCTGCCAATGTAAATATAAATCTTGAAGTAGACTGGCACTTGTCAAGATCCCCCGCATAATCTGAATCCACATAGCCAATACAATCCTACCCATTCTTCTTATTCTTCTGAAAAATTAAACGAACATCACGGTGCCTTTAATATACCGTAGAATCCACTTCACAACCTCCTAATGACCCTTCTTGGGGTCGTGCATGTACCTCGATACCATGCTCATGGCTTATGACAAATCTGACCTCGTACACACCATCAAATATATCAAGCTACCGACCGCACTAGCATATAGAACCTTCAACATGTAATCTCTATCCTCAACTAAAACAGGTGGTAGATTAGCTGAAAGCTTGAAGTGGGAAGCCAATAGAGTACTCACAACCTTTATATTGCCATCAAAGCTAAATTTCTTCAACATCTTCTGCATGTAACTCCTTTGTGTAAGCTTCAATCTCCCATTCACCCTATCTCTCTCGATCTCCATACCCAATATCTTCTTAGCTTCTCTAAGATCCTTCATCTCAAACTCAGATGACAGCTCATTTTTTAACTTTCGAATAGCCGAATAATTCCTGGAAGCAATAAGCATATCATCAACATATAACAATAAATAAATATACTCACCATCCTGTAGCTTGTGCATGTAAACACATGGGTCATATGGACTCCTCGTGTATCTATGGCCAATCATGAAGCTGTCGAATCTCTTGTACCACTGCCACGGCGATTGCTTCAAATCATAAAGAGACTTCTTCAGCTTGCACACCAAATCTTCCTTTCCTACAGCTTTGAATCCCAATGGTTATGTTATGTAGATCTCTTCATCTAAATCTCTGTGTAAAAAGGCCATCTTAATATCCATGTTGTCCAAATCCAAATCCAGCTATTCCACCAATGCCAATAAAATCTGACTCGACGAATGCTTCACAACGGGTGAAAATACCTTGTTGTAATCAACGTCCTCAAACTGTGCATATCCCTTGGCAACTAATCTGGCTTTGTATCTAATATCCCCAATAGAAGATCCCTCTTTTTTTACATATACCCACTTCTAACCAATAGCTTTTTTTCCCTTAGGTAGCTTTGCATGTTTCCAAGTGTCGTTCTTCTTAAGAGACCGCATCTCCTCCTCCATATCTTCCCTGCACCTGATCGAATCAGAGCTAGACTCTACCTCCCTGAATATAAAAGGAATCATATTATCAATGACCTCCACTGATAAAGCATATGCAACCATGACATCATTGTATCTAGCTGGCCGACAAATTACCCTTCTAGGTCTATTTGCTGCAATGGAATCCTGAACATGACCTTGCTCCTAAGTCTCACCATCCACTGTATCCTCCAAATACTCGTCTGTCATCCCATCTCCTTCCAATATCACCTCTGTAGGAGCCTCAATGGATATAATACTATCTGGAGTGGGTGGAGTCACATCATCCTCCATCTACTGCGATATTCTACTAATCTAGTCTTCCTCCACCTGTCGAGAAACTTAAGGCCTCATCATGTGTTGGCCTTCTTGTTTTGATGATGTTTAACAAACAATTTACTTCTAATATTGTTTGTCTAGTGTTTGTGTTTTCATATTTATTCTAGGTAAACAACGAGTTGGAGGTTTGATGGAATTACGCCATAACGATCATATCAAATGGAGGTTGGCGGAATAGTGGTTGAAGTTATGTACAATTCAAGTTGAAGATCCAAGTTCAAGCTTCATCCGCAAGATTACCAAGTTAACCTAATGAAGATCAAGATCAAGCTTGGGTAATTTAGTTTAGGAGTTTATCTTATGTGTGTTAAGTACTTTAAGCTCAATATCATATATGTTCGCGGGAAAAATTGCTTTCTTCATTGAGTTCATTATTCTCTCAAGTAACTGTTTTTCGATTACAAAAGATCCGGTCTTTTTATAAGATCCGGTTACAACAAAATCAAAGAAAAAAATAAAAAAAGATTACAACTTTCCTTTTTCGAACGAATCGCAAGATCCTGTTTTGCGGTCTCTTGCTTTTGTGGGTTCTTCACCTGCGCCGGGGTTAATCCGTGGACCACCGCGCGATCTAGATCTGGTCGGATCTACACGGTATGATGGGTATTATTTCGCGAAGGAAATAATAGCCGGGGAGGATTAATTCACTAAGGAAATAATCGCCCGAAGTAATCGAAATCGACCAAGCGAAATCGATACTCTTCTCGGGATCAAAAACCAAGTTTTGATCCGGAGGATACCCGTGTAGATCTCAGATCCGATCCCTCTCAAACTCCTGCCTTGTTTGACGTGGATGATCGCCAAGCACCGGATCTGAAAGTTCAAGTCTTCAAAGCCTCAAAACTCTAAGATTCAGATCTCAATCCAGCAGAGCTTCGCCTCCAAAAATTCCAACCCCTCAACAATGAGCCCCTAGCCTATTTATAGGCGCTAAAACCTGTGCTTTGGCACAGGTGGCTGAGGCACCGAGCCACCAAGAGCTGGCTCGGCTTTGGCCGAGCCACCAGGTGGTGGCTCGGTTTTGGCCGAGCCACCTTGGTGACTTGGCTTTTGCCGAGCCTGTTAGGTGTTTGGTGTTTTGCCTCTTCGCCCATTTTCCGATTTTGCAGTTAATCTGAACCTCATTGTTGATCTGGACTCTGATTTGTTGATCTGAATCCTGATTTGGCAGTCCGGATCCTGATTTGGCAGTAAATCCACTTTGGTGTTCGAGTTTAAGTTCAGATCCGATCTTGATTTGATCTTGATTCGTTCGAGTCCGTTCCCGATCTTGATTGATGTGGTGGACTCTACGGTTGGATGATTCGTTGATTCATCGACCCGTTAGCTTGATTAGGCACGCGATTGGAAGTATTCCGTTGTTTGCGTGCGATTCGTTAACCTCGTTGCCTCGTTAATCCGCTTCGTTGCGTCTCACTTGGCTTCGGTGTTGTGGTTTAACGATCATTCTTGGATTCATCGCCCGATGGTTCGTTGGTTTGTCGAATCACCGTGTCGAGCTGTGTTAAGGGACCTATAAGCAGTTTTATACGCCTACAATATACACACACATTTTATTGGTTTCTATGTATATATATAGTTATATATATGTACACATTTTGGATTTTGGTTTATCCACAAACAAAGTTTTTACAAGCATATAAATAAATATTTATATTCATACATGTTTGTTTTTATTTGGATAAGTTGGTTTGGTTTAATTTCATAGATATGAAACAAATATATATTCATATTCATACTCATATGTTTCATATTCTATTGTATTTGTAAAAATACTATATTCATTGTTTATAGACTTCATAACAATAGTTTACATTTTTCTTCACATCTATAAAATCATTTTGTATTATTTCAAAACATGGTTAAGCTAAAATGTCAAAACTCATATGTTTACATTTTTATGTTTTGGACTATTTTGCAAAATGATGATATTTTTCATTTAGGAGGTCTTTTTTGAAAAACCAGTCTTTGTAGCATGTTTATTATCATGTCTACAATCATTCTCCAAAGTTTTATATTTTTTAGAATTTATTTGATATTTTTAAATAGGATTTTAAAATCAGAAAATCAACTTTCAAACCTGTTTTCTCATGTCAGTATACGGTCGACCGCGCCTTTGATTTACCATGTGGAGCCAGTAGAGACTTTCACGATCGACCGTGATGGTCGACCGTCAAGCTAAAAATTCCCACGGTCGACCACCACGGTCGACCGAACATGTTTCTGGAAATTTTCTCAGCCTCTAACATGGCTCACGGTCGACCGCGATAAATTCACGGTCGACCGCCGTATGCCCAACAGCTCTTTTTGTACAGAATCTAAAAAATATTTTTCTGGGTTTTTGGGGGATTTGGTTGGGGGTTTTGCTGTTGGTTTCTCTTCCTATATAAACCCCTCAAACCCCAACTACCAAAATCATCCAAAAATTTTTAAACAAGGGTTTAACAAGGGTTTAAGTTTGTTTAGTGTTTGTTTAAAAGAGTTTTGTTTGTGAAGAAGTTTTACACAAGTGGAGGAGATCATCTACATTCCTTTGGCTTCATTTTAATCCATCTCTCCATCTTTTTTTCAGAGAAGAATTTCTAAACTCAATACTAGCTTTGTATTAATTATTTGTTTATCATTTTCATTAAGCTAGTATTTTCAATTGAGTTTAGTTGATTTGATTTCACTCATTGTTTACACACACCCACTTGAGCTTATTGTATTTGCATGCATTGTATATTTGAGTTGGTGAGAGTTGTAACAATTGAGTGTGAGCTTTCATTGTGTTCTCATCCATATTAGAGAACAATCATTTATTGTAATTGTGCTTATTATGAGATTCACTTTGTAATACACTTGTACACCGAGAGAAGTGTGTGACGAGAGTCGGGGATCGTCCCAAGAGGAGTGGCGTCGGTTGATGAGCCTAGGGAGAGGTTGTATCCGAGCACTTGAGGGAGACACGTCTAGTTCCATCACTTGAGAGGGTGTAGAGTGGGATTGCAAGAGTGTTGATTATGGAGTTTTCAGTAAAGTAGAAAACCGTAGTGTGAGGTGTAAATGTTGTTCGGGTAAACGTAAAAAACCCGATTGTGATAGTGGATTTCTCCCTGGGAGTGGGGAGCAGAGACGTAGGACGGAAGGTCCGAACTCCGTGATCATTTGATTGTGTTTGTGTGTGCTTTGACGTTCATTTATATTTGTGCTCATTGCTCATATCGTCATTGTCTCATTAGTTAGTTTGTCCACTTCTTTGTTTATATTATCTACCCTTGTGTTGTTTATATATTTTTGCTCATATATTTGTAATATCTTATTGCTAGGATATATTCATTAGTTCATATTGCCTATCCTAGCTTATGTATCTTGTTGTATTTCACACTTGTTAGGATAACTTATTAATTAGTTTTAATTGGCATAAAATCAGATTAGATTAGCATAAGACCTTAATCACCCCCCCCCCTCTAGGGTCTAACATCATGTACACCTCATCAAATATGACATCTCTGCTAATAACTATCTTATTGTCCTATGGATCCCATAATTTAAAGCCATTAACACCTTCTCTAAATCCTACAAAGACTACTTTCCTCGCCCTCGGATTCAATTTTTCATCATTGACATGATAATAAGCAGGACACCCGAATATCCGAAGCGACTCATAGTCACTAGCCACCGAACTAGACCAACGCTCTATAGGAGTCTTCCCTTGTATCGTAGTGCTCGTCAACCTATTAACGAGATGGCTCGCATAAACTAACGCCTCGGTCCAAAAGGATCTAGGCAATCCACTCTGTGTTATCATACATTGTACCTTCTCCAGTAAGGTACGGTTCAATCTCTCAGCCACCCCGTTCTGTTACGGTGTCTCTCGAATGTGAAGTGTCTCCTCATACTGTGATCCTAACAAAACTGTAAAAATAGATCACTCTTGTACTCTCCACCGTTATCTGAACGAAGAGTCTTCACCTTTCTACCTGTCTGCAGCTCCACTTTCTTCTTCCACTCCACAAAAATATCCAAAACCTCATGTTTATGCTTAATTGTATATACCTAATTTCTTCTGGAATAGTCATCAATAAAAGTGATAAAATAGTTAGTCCCCCTAATCCGGACTGAACCACTACCACCAATAGGGCATACGTGATCATTACCTATAAGCACGACATCCCCTCTTTCCAGCTCCTCAAAGCTGGAGAATCAATCCCTCCTAGGACAAATGTGATATGTGATTCTCGAATCCAACATCCACTCCGTAGAGTCGGCATAGCAAACCGACAGTAGTACAGGGCACGAATAGCCTGAAGAATCTGAATCTAAATGTTCATCAACAGCTTTTACAACATTCACTTATGAATCTTGTACAATTTTTCCCTTGTTCTTCCCGGTTTTGTCCTTCAACTTTGGACAGTCGATCTTCTAATGTCCATCTTCTTTATAAAAACGATATTGATTTCTACCAAAACTCTTAAAGCCACCTCTATTCTTCGATTTTGAGTGGTTAACTTGGCGGCCGTTTGGACTACGGTCTCGAACTGCTAATGCATCTCCCGATGCCTTCTCGGAGGGTTTGCCATCACTCTTCCTCAACTCATAGTTCACCAATACTGAGGACACCTCCTTGTATCTAACAGTAGTTCTTCCATTGATCATAGTGAGAACAAACGTACCATAATCATCCTCCGACAACGAACACAAAAGTAGCATCACATTGTCTTTATCCTCAATCATGATGTCCACATTGGCCATATCTGAAAGTAACTTCGTGAAGTTATTTACATGCTCCCTTATAGAAACTCCCCTCTTCATCTTGAATTGATAAAACATTTTCTTTAATTGAAGCCGATTCTCAATGCTCTTCGTAAGATACTTCTCATTGAGCGTTTCCAACAATCTCTCCGCCGACGTCTCGTTCATCATATCATAAATAAGATCTGGCGTCAAGCATGACCGTATAACTCCATAAGCCATACTGTTCATCTTCTTCCAAACCTTATCCTCTATGTCTTTAGGTTTCTCTTATAACTTGAGAGTCTCCTGTAAATTCTGTGCATCCAACGCATCCATCACCTGGCACCTCCATAAACCAAAATTGATCTTGCCATCAAACTTCGGAACATCAATCTTAGTGTTATTGATGCTCAGACTCTGTATCGCCTTCGTTAGAGACGACCCCGATGTGTTTGCTTCTCTCATGTTATAGATCTAACTCTCTAAGTGAGAATCCTTCAGCGGATCCTTCGAACAATCCCCAAGCCAAACCTGAAGCTCTAATACCACTTGTTGTGCGCAGCGAAGCTCGAAAACCAAATAGTGCACGACAAGACAATGAGAAAGAACACAACCAAACACAAGCACAAATCACAAATCAAAGCAAGACAATGAATTTACGTGGTTCGACAAGTTGCCTACGTCGACAGGGCAAGGAAGGAGGAGTTCTTACTATTGAAGATGAAGAGAAATACAAATAGGGTTACAAAATCACTCAAAACCCTAAAACAATGCTCTCTAAACCTCTCACAATTCTCCCACAAAAGGATTCCTAATACTCTCTCAAGAGTCTGCTCAAATCGTCATTGCTTAACCCTAAATAATCACTCTCAAGAGTCTCCTCAAATCGTCCTTGCTTAACCCTAATTAATCAGATTTAGGGTTATATATCAATACAAAACGAAACGGGTCAGAAAACAAAAGCTCAGGCCCAAACTCGAGTCACAGTCGACCGCACTTCACTCCGCGGTCGACTGGACAGAATGACAGAAACTAGAAAATCGATTACAGGGTCCGCGGTCGACCGCGCTTGACGCCGCGATCAACTGGATAGAAATCCGAAAATGCACTCTGTACTGTGTGCGTTTGCCGGTCGACCACAGCTAATCTCGCGGTCAACTGGACAGAATGACAGAAACTAGAAAAATCGATTACAGGGTCCGCGGTCAACCGCGCTTGACGCCGCGGTCAACTGGACAGAAATCCGAAAATGCACTCTGTACTGTGTGCGTTTGCCGGTCGACCGCAGCTAATCTTGCGGTCGACCGTCAAGCTGCCTGATAGTTTACTGCTTGTTTCATGAGTTGTTTTTCGCCGTGTTCGTCATTTCTACAATCTTTTTCTAATCAATGAGATCGGATAGTTATTTATTTATTTATTTTTGACATGGCAGTTTTGATCGGATTTTATTTTGGTTCCTATTACGGTTCTTAGCAAATATATGTGACGTTCAACTTTTTTAAAGTTAGGTTTTGATCTAAGTTATAAAGAATTCATGAATAGAGTGATGTTTTGTATGGGTAATAACGAAATGAAAGGAGTGTTCTTTACATGTTAGCCCTTGGAAGTTTTTCGACATGCTGCAAGATCAAACATCTCTATTGGTTGCAATGATTTTATTTTTTTTTTCTTTTTTTTATATTTATTATTATTATTTTATTTTATTTTTTTGCTTCTTACCATTAACTGCTTGCGATCTGGCCCACTGTTGAGCAATTTTTTTTGCTATCATGTTTTGCCAGCAAGCCCTCTTCGTTTATACTTTGCAAAAGGAAATACAAACAATAAGTGATAATGTGTAGATCATAAATATATATTTCTTTATTGTTTTATTTTTGCAATAATGTCTATGCTGCCTTTTTACGATTTATGAATAGAGCTCATATGGATGTATTTCTTTAAGATCCGTGTCTATTGTTTGATGCAGATTTTTTATGATCACAATTGTTAAAGCCTTCAAATAAAATCCTAAATCCGATCGATTTAATTTCTTTTTCAAATTTCTAAAAAAAGAAAAAATAAAAATGTGCTAGAGCCTAGCCCATGGGGCAGGCCCAAAACTACGAGCGCCCGGTGGGCTGCACGTGGCTTGGGGCTCAAGCTCTGCTGTGGCGCAGAAACAAAGAAAATTGTTTAATAAACAAATAAAATTAATAATAAAATAGGAATCAAAGAGGGGTAAGAGGCCCAGACTGTGATGGCCTAATAAGCAAGAGCCTTAGTTGGCTGCAAGTGGTTTGGGCCAGATTGGGCCAGATAATAAATCTGTTTTGAATAACATAGCCCAGAATCGATTAAAAATCAGGAAATATTCTGAAAAATCAGATTCCTTTCTGAAAAGTTAGATTAAATCCAGAAATTGGGAAAAATCCAAAATTAATTAAAAATGCGAATACTATTGAAGATTAGGAATATTACTTACTTTAGGTCTTAATTAAATCAAAAATGCGAATACTATAGAAGATTGATATGGGCTTTTAGAATGTCATGGTAGCCTTAGGAGCTCTATTGACTGTGCTAGGACACATTGGATCAACTATAATGGTTTGGTCTAGGAGAGCTAGGGTCTTATGCATGTTATTGCAATCTCGAGGGGTTCCAGCAACTATGCAAGACTTGATTTTCTAGATTTACTTATGCTAAGTTAATACAAAGGACTTGAGCACAATGATAGTAGCTTAGAGGAGCTTTTTCACTTGTGTCATTTTTTTTGTCAACTGAGGCAATAGTTTTATTTAGTTTTATAAAGAATTATCATTAAAATCAATCTGACGACTTTAGTTGCACCAGCCTATAATACCTAAAGAGGTTTTGTGTTGGAGCACAAAAGGGAAAGATGTGGTATATGCGATTGAGTTCGTAATGACTGAGAGGAGAGTAATGCACTTGAATTGGACTCCTACACATAGAAATTTCTAATATACCCTTTTGACTAATG
This sequence comes from Asparagus kiusianus, assembly GCA_022839385.1. Taxonomy (NCBI): domain Eukaryota; kingdom Viridiplantae; phylum Streptophyta; class Magnoliopsida; order Asparagales; family Asparagaceae; genus Asparagus; species Asparagus kiusianus. The sequence continues at coordinate 140,369 of BQKN01000504.1, read as the reverse complement.
AGGCATAGAAAATTTGTAAAAGAATATTATTGCACAGGATCAGATCTATGATAGTGCTTGACATGGTGCTTTAGATAGATGGACAAGGGAGGCAGTATTTTGTGGAAGCTCTAAGCATCCTTAGTATACCCTAAAGTTTTCGACTAAAGATGTACTGAAAATTTTCTTAAAAGATTTATTGAAAATTTTCTTAAAAAGATTTGGCAAGCGAGATTTGATTCCAGGGATAGGAAGTTTTTGTCTTGCCACAACGACTTTATGAAGATTGAAATTTATATTTTTTTACGAAAATAATAAATTATTTTGGCTCATTTAAAAGAAACCTAAAATCCAATTTTATGTGTTTGCAAGTCATGGCTACCAAACTATAATTTCTAATATCCTCAAAGGGTGAAAAATGAATGGTGGCAATTACAATATGTGGCGCCATAAGATTTAATATTTGTTGAATGAGGGTGATCACAGCTGCTCTAGATAAATAACTTGAGGTGCCAATTCAGAAGACACCCTTCAAAGACGAAAGGATTATGTTGCTTGGTCAAAAATGGATCGCAGAGCTTAATCATGAGCTACATTGATGACGATCTCATTTGCCAATATGAAAATTATTCTACTACAAAGAAAATGTGGGAAGCTCTACATGAGCTTTTGGGGTGACCTCAATCATCGATCTACGCACGCTCAGTCTTCATTTTGATAAGTATAAGATAGATCTCACTCATAGGATTAAGAAATAGGCAGGATTATGTCTAACATGATCATATAACTAAGTGAGCCAGGACAACCCAAAACTAATTGACAACAAATCTAGGCTATTATGAGCTCACTCCTAAAAACTACAAAGTGGGACAATGTTAATAGGATACACCTGCATAAGAAGGATATGAAAACATTTGCTGACCTTGAAAAACACGTAGTTCTTGAGGAACAAAGTGTTATTTTGGAGGAAGTTGAAAGTTCTGTTCACCACGTGTAGAGTGCACCAAGAGTGTCGTGTAAGCCAACTGCGAAGCGTAAGGTGCCATGTAAGACATGCCCCCTAGGGAAGAACCTAAACCTAGCAAGAAGGCTCAGCACCAGAAGAGGGTAGGAAAGAATAAAAAATCAAAAATGTCATGCAACAATTGTAGAATCTTGGGACTCTTTGCGTGTGAATGCACCCGGCCAAAGAAGGTACTCACTTCATTCTTAAATTATTCATTAGTTTGCAGTCTTATTTCTTGTCTGACTTTTGCTAATTCTCCTCATTTGTAGGTTGTAGACTCAAGATGCTCAGACTACATAGTCAGGAGATGGATTTGTGGTGTTTTGACGGAAAGCGAGCAACTCTTCAAGGGAAACAATATGAAAATACTTAACTCCTTCTTGAAGTCTTACATGCTCCGAAGATTAGGAAAATTCTTTTTAGTGTCTAAGTTATTGCATTTTGGTTATGATATTCATTTTTTAATAAAATATTTTATCAGGACATAATTGCCACATCGTTGGGCAATCATTGAAAGTGTTTATTTTTCATTAAAGTGAATAATTTTGCTGCAAATGCCAATAAAAAATATAGTTATTTTTGTGAAGTCCGTTTCTGTGGAATGATTGTGTTATATGGCATGCTAGATTAGTCCACATAAAGTGAGAAAGGATGATCCATCAAGATCGAGCGAGCTTCTTAGTTTGCTTGTTAAGGTTGTCTTTCCAACTTGTTTGCCTTGCCTTGCAAGAAAAGATTCAAGAAAATGATCTCGAATGTCATACATCTATCATTGTAATTGATCCATTTTGACATTTGCTAACCACCAAGTATGAAGGTTCGAACTGGAGCCTCTTACTTCACTATATTCATGACACTTTCAAGTCTACCTAATCTCCCACAAGTATGAAGCACCAGGTTGCTTCAACACTACTTGAATCAAATTGAAAATCAGTTTGACAAGTGCCTAAAAATATTATGAACTGATTGTGATCAAGAACATGGTGTGGAATTGAGTGAGAAGAAAGGGATTGTCTAACAAATGACTACTTCCTATACTTTGCAACAACATGGTGTGGAGAGAGAAGAAATAGAACATTATTTGATGTGGTGAGGTCTATGAGGGCACAAGTGAATTTACCCATATCCTTTTGAGGAGATGCGCTATTTATTGTTGCTTATGTACTAAATCATGTGTCTTCCAAGGCCGTTAATTCCACACCTTATGAGCTTTGGATTGATGAAAAACCTGACTTGGGCAATTTGCGACCATGGGGCTCAGTGGTTTATGTGTACACCAATATCATCCACATTGAAAGTTAGCCCCAATGGGGAGTGCATATTTATTCACTATTCAAAACATTAAAAGGGTATATATTCATTGGAGCACAGGAAGTTGGAATAACTCCTGAGATCGAGTCAGAAAATATAGAGTTCATTGAAGAAGATTTTCTCTATAAGGGGAGATATGCCAAGACTTTGACTTATTTGAGATAGAAGAAAGTGCACTAAGTAGCCTAGTTGAGCATGAGGACTAAGGTCCTACGCTTTCTGGGGACAGTGGGTGCGGCATTCACATAATCGACCTTGTACCACCATCACACAGTGGCAGATCAAGAATTTTTGGATAGTGGTATCACCATGTAACAAATAATTAAAAAAATTCTAAATAATCGTGGAGGTAATTAACACTTCAATAACTTCAACCTATAGGAATATATGTGGAATTGGTTGAGTTTAGATGATGCATCAATCAAACATGTACACAAAATATATAGTGATGATACCAAAACACAAGCACAATACTCAAGACATAATACTTTTAAGCACCACAACCTGATTCTGAGAAGGAGAGAAGAAATTACAGAGATGAGATAGAACTTAAATGATAATAATGATGATCTAATTTTAAACTATCTTTCATCAAAGAACAAATGGAAAAACTTAAAGCTTTTTCTTTTGCACTGTGTTTTCTTCCTCTATATGACAAAACAAGTACCCTAGCAGCTTCGTCTTTATTTTTATTTTTTATTTTTTATGTTTATTTCTTTGGCCTGTGAAGGCGTAGGTGATCTCATGGGCCAACTCCCACATAGTTTCCATCAAACTCTCTATTTAAATTAAAAGACAAGTGGACCCCATATGTATTTAAACTTAATCTCAAATAAAACTCATTCATCCATTTTCTAAGAGAAAAAATATATTTATAAATTTATGGGCTAGTTCTAATACCGTACCCATGTAAAAATGAAGGCATCAACAATACGACCGTTGAAGGAACTATTGTCATGTGACACCAGTTCCTTCAATGTAGATCCGCCAATCACAAGAACCCAAAGAACTTAAATGAAGTTATAGATAGCCAAAATACACAAATCTCTTCCATATACAGTCGATCTCTCAAGCCACGAGAGGCCCTAATAGATATTCGGCATAAGTCTTATGCTTGAGCCTAAGAAATAGACGTCCATGGACCAAACATTGAATCAGATCAAAATGGCCCAGGTACAAGCCCATAGCGAAGCTCGCCCAAGCCATAGCGAAGCTCATGCAAGTTATAATGAAGCTCATTGCCAAGACTAAGTCAAAGTGAACCTTCAAGCGAAGTTAGCCAAAAACAAAATTCGCCAAAATAGTCCATGCAGGTCACGTAGCAAAGATCACCCAAGCCAGCTTCACCCAATAACCAACTTGGGCCACATAACCCATGTTCTAAAGATAGTGAGCTATCTACATTATGGCAAAATTCTCTCAATGAACTTCATCTATTGGTGAACTTCGCCCGGGACATTATTGGCGAACCTCGCCCATAGCTATTTTCAAAAGCTACTTTTAAGCAAATGATTCATCCCACTAATTCACCCAATTGAGAAAAGTTATTAACCGCTAACTCACTCATTTAAGGAGAACTTATGACTATTAACTTACCCATTTAAAGGTAGTTAAAGCCCACTAATTCACCCACTCAATACTCCTAAGCCTATAAATAGGTATGATCAACATAAAGGAAAGGGAGGTAGAGAAAAGATCTGGGAATGACACTATTTTTGGCTAGGTTTTTTGAGAAGAGATAGAGATTTACAGGCTACATCAACAAAGAGACTGTCCCTCCTCTATTCTCATTGATCTTCATAGGTCATTCTCATCGGCTAATCATTTAGTTCGATCAACAATCCTTGTGAGAAAAGATTCATTTTCTTTAACTAAACATCTAGCTTAATCAACAATCCTTGTGAGAAAGTATCTATTAGTTTCTCTTTGAGGTAAATAGTCATCTATTTACTGAGAGATCATCAATTAGCAAAAGACCCATTCTCTTAGTCGGACCGTCAATAAAGAGATTGGACGCTCCACCAGCATGGGGAAAAGATCCTAGGAAATGAATTTTTTTTATTTTATATCTAATCTTGAAACTATAACCTTGAGTCAGTTATAATTTTAAGATATGAAAAAGGATGACGACTTCGTTGGGGAATTTCTTCTCAACCAAAGAGAAGATCGTGTTGCACCCTGACACTAAGGCCTTAGGATCTATTGCTGAATCGTTGATCATTGAATCTGACCAAGCAAAATTTAAGGAGCTCATCTCCTCTGGGATAGATAGTTGCGGCCATGACCAAAAGCTATCATAAGATTTATCAAAGTTTAAGACCGGGTTCAGACATGAGCTTCATCCATAGCTAGGCAAGCCATGTGGAAGGCAACTCCAACTTCACTGGAGGTAGAGCAAACTTTAGCCAGAGCGAAGACTATCCTAGCTTCACCCAAAGCAGCCTCACTAGAAGTAGCCTCAGTGCTGCTAAGGAAAAATGAGCTTCACCCCCAAGTGAATCCTTAGCGACCCTCAGCCCAAACAAAGGTCAGGACATTCTAATATTTCTCAAATTCGAACTTCAATCAACAACCAGTCTCGGGGTTCTCCTTAAAGTATCTCATAATGCTCATCGTGCTTCCTTAAAAGAAGCTAAAAATTGGGGATTCCCTCCAATCAAACCCCCAAAAGGAAAATCTATTGCCATAGCAATTTTTAGTCTTAATCACAAGTTCAAACTTGTGATAAAATCATAATTGACCACGTTAATAGTAGGTCAAAGAAACATCATCTCAGATAATGTCATAATGTCAAAAGGCAGCATGATGAAGTTGCTTTCATCATGCCAGCTTAAGGGAGTTCCTCTCTGAAAAAAGGGCGTGACAATTCAGCATCGCTCGACCCTAAAGGAGATAGTCTCGGCAGTTTAACTGAATTGCCTATGTAAGTCTCCATCCATCAAAGTATCAGTGTTTGCCCATCTTAGGCCATTCCCTAAACCTTTAGAGTTTAGGAACAAGTGACAATGACAATCTCGCAAGAACAAGGTGACTTTTGACCTTGATCCCCAAGAGTTCTTGGTTAACATGACCAATGTAACCGTGGAAGAAATAGATGATGATGATAGCCTGTTAGATCCAAGATATTCTCCCCACATAGGAAGCATACTTTCTGAGACCGGTTATGTCTATTCATATAGTAGATCGAGATAGAGGGTAATTGTCCCTATTGACTACTCCGTCGTGAGGATGCCCATTCAATAAACTCTCTCACAAGTGGATAATCCTCCCACTAGCGATGCAAACTCGGCCTTAGCATCAAACACAACTCCTAGTTCAAGGTAAGAGCGGGAGTGTACCGTCAACATGACAAATAGAGAAGCTATCGACAATCTTATTCACCAGTTTGAGGCCCAAAAGAAGGCATCCGATGAGCGCTTCGAGCGACTTAAAACTATGTTTCAACAATTGTTGCTCGCTTTCTAGCTCCCAACGTGCACTTCAAAAGGAAAGTGGCCAGCTGACATCTCCTTTGATAAGGAGTCATAACACCAAAAAGATGTCTTCTCCTCTCAATCTAAGTCTGAGAAATCTAGTCCACTCAAGATGAGACCTAAATTAAAAATATTAAAAAGCCTCCAAAACCAGCTCAACACTCTTACATAGATGACCAAACTAAATAAGGTTGGGGCCACTCGACCTTATCCCATTGAGTGGGATTCCGTTCCCTCTTCGATAAATTTTAAGCCTCCAACATTATATATGTTCGATGGAAAAGGTTCCCCTCACTAACACATATACTACTTCCATCAACAAACTTAGAATATTGTGGAGAATGATGTCATCAAGGCACACCTTTTTATCGGCACCGTATAGGGGGTAGCCTTTGACTGGTTTTAGAATCTGACTGAAGGATTGATCAAATCTTAGGTTAACTTAGAATTACAGTTCTTGCCCATGTTCCATGAGGACCAATCTGATGTAACAATAGTCATGCTCCTTTTAGAAAAATAGAGAGGAATTAATTTGATCAGAAATTACTCTAGACATGTCCTTATGATGTTGGGACATGCCATTGTTGATGTTACTACAAACATGTTTGCACAACTTTCTCAGCCGAGTGGAAGCCCACATGGGTACAGTCAAGGCTAATTCAGGGAAAGTTCTAATTGAGCAGGTAGAGATTGTTGAGAAATCCGCTAAGAGATTTAATCAATATGATCCATGATCAAGCAGTGAAGACAATGATAACATGATGGGACAATCCTCCGATGATGAGAACAAGACGGGACAATCCTCCTAATCAAAGGGAAAGGATACCCTCACTGTTGTGAAACTCTTATCAAGCCCTTGTATGCTTTAATGACTTTAGTATAGAGGATCACTCTGCCTACTAACAGCTTTATTACTTTAACAGTTCAACATTCTCCGAATCTCACCAAGCGAAACCATCAACATAGCCTCCTATGGCTAAGGCAACATCAACCCAGCCTCCTACGAGTATGATAATGATTTCTAAGCAAAGCCAGCCTAGTTTCTTGTCTTTGTCTTGTAGGGCATGAGCCCCTTAATGGCAACACCTTATTTCTTTGATATATCCAATAGTATAGTGTAAAACCCCGAATAATTTCTATAGTATATATGTATACTCATGTGTGAATTATCTATAGTAAATGTTTTCCCGTGTGGCGAATAACCATATAAATATAAGATATATATGTTTATCAGTGTTTGGGAACCCAACGGGTATATACAAGTGAGAGAAATCGAGTGAGTTGGCGATCAGCAAGTCAAATGCCCTCAGCAGGCATTTTAGTGCTGATCGGTCGACCGACGCGGTCGACCGATCAGCGATCAGAGGGTTGTTTCAGGTTTTGGGGTCGGGTTTTGTTTTCTTTGGGCTATTGGGTTTCGGGTCGGGTTGGGGAGCTGGTATTTATACCAACTCAACCCAACTGAGATCCTGTGAACCCCAGACCCAAAACCCTAGCCTCCCTCTT
>BQKN01000504.1:118547-133084 GCA_022839385.1 Asparagus kiusianus | reverse complement strand
ATTTTTGTAGACTTGGTATGACACTTATGAAGGTTTTGACACAATATTCATGTAATAAATATTGTGATATTCATGTTGACTATGTTACAGCACTGTAATTATGCTCTGGTGTTCGTTGAGTTCCTTTTATCATTGTTATTGTACTAGAACCGTGGGTTTGGTATTTAGGAGTTTACAATTTGAGATGTAAGGTATATACATGAGGGTTTCCTTGTTTGGATTATTTCGCTCGACGTACCTATTCTCGTGTTGTAGATTCTTAAATACTTAAACCCTTATTTCGTACGATCAATGAGTTTGGATCTATTTATATATTATCTGTATTTTCATATACAACGAGCCCTACTCCCTTGGGGGTTGGTTGTGATGTTACTCGCTAGCGCTTTGACGCTCGTTGTCCCTCCCCCTTTTAGGTCACGAGCCAGGAGCACGGAGTGTCGCAGGTGGATAGCGGATCACTTTAGTGTTCAGCTTTTACATTTTGTTATGCATTTTGTATCTTGAGCTCCACAGTAGTAGATGATTAGACATTGAGAACTATTTCTTAGAAGTTGTAAAGGCTGTGTGCCTTATTTTCATTTTTGGTCAGATGTTTGTACTTGGGACTTGTTCAGTACCCCTGTTTATCTATTCTGACATTGTTTATGTATTCCCATTTGTTGGATGGTGAGATATCTATTTGATCATTCAGATTTTATCAGTTATTCGAGTATTATCTTTTACTTGCTTTTGTACCTACACCTGTTATTGATTCTACTAGATAGATGTTAATTGTGATGGTGAAACATGTTATTGCACGGTGTAGTGCATGGCAGGTTTGACATTCTTGGTTTCACCTTGGATTGCAGCCTTGTGTGAATCCAGGGGCGTCACATATAGCCTCTGTCGAAGCAACTAATCGTCAAATTCAACATTACACCTCTAGCGGTAGCCTCTATGCCCCACATGACATTAGGAGTTAACCCTCTGCACGTAGTCATGGCAAAGCTAAAATCTCTAAATTCTAGGTTTGCAAAATGGCCAATACTGCTTTCTCAGCACGATATGACATTCATATCTCAAAAAGCAATCAAAATGGACAAGCAATCATAGACTTTCTCATGGATCATTCTATCCTCGAGTCTTCCAATCTCTATGAAGATATTCCGAATGAAATATTTGAATCAAATGTTGCTTCAAACCACCAAGTGTGGTGATTTTACTTTGATGGCACATCGAGACATAACCATGGAGGAACTATCGTCGCAGGTGTGGGTGTAGAGCTCATCACTCCCCATGGTCACATGATTCTTCAAGCTTATTCATTGACCTAGCCATATTCTATAATGTGGCTACGTACAACGTCTTCATAATTGGCTTACAACTTGCCTAAGACATGGTTGCCTAATATTTTAAAACTTATGGTGATTTTAAGTTAATCATCAATCAGACAAAAGGGAAATATAATGTTCGACACACCGATCTCTTACCCTATAATGAAGCAGCTATGAAGCTTGCTCATGTTTTTGAAGGCTTCTACATCAACTATGTAGCCCACCTCAAGAACACTTATGTTGATGCCTTGGCATCTCTAGCAGCTACCTTGTCCTTGTCTTTAAAGTCTACTAAGCACATCATGATAGCTAACACCAATTGTGTTATCCCAATGAAATCTTGGAAGCCAATGAAATTTGCACCACTCCTGGTGGTTTTGAACCCAATGATTGGCATTACGTGATTGTCGATTGCACCTTACATGACATATTGCCCGATGACCCAAAGCAAATAGTCTTTATCCAAAGGAGAGTGCCTCGCTTCTTCTATGATCACGTTACACAGACATTGTACCTCCGATCATTTGATAACATACTGCTTAGATGCCTGTCATCAAGCAAAGCATAAGAACATCTAAACAAAGCCTACAATGGCATATGTGGAGCTCATCAAATCAGATCTAAACTCTAATATCGACTATACTATGTAGGTTGTTATTGGCCAATAATGATTGCAGAGGAAGTGGCTTATATCAAGATGCCGTGCATGTCAATTCCATGCTCTATTCCTACATCAACCCCCAGAAGAATTACATTTAACCGTTCCCTCATGTCCATTCAAAATGTAGAGAGTGGACATCATCAAGGCCAATTAGCTCACATCCACCAAAGGTCATCGGTTTGTCCTGACCATCACTGATTATTTCTCCAAGTGGGCCGAGACCATCCTACTCAAAGAAGTCAAGACTTTCAACATGGTCAAACTCCTAAAACATCACATTGTTTATCAATTTGACATCCCTTGGAGGATTATCCATGACAATGGTTCAAAGTTCATCAGTCGGTCATTCTTAAAAAATTTTACAATAAGTTTAGAATTTAAGATGTGGCTTCATACAATCCGTTCGCTAGTGGTCTAGCCAAAGTATTCAATAAGACCATCATCAAGCTTCTTAAGAAGTTGTCTCCAACAACAAACGAGATTGGGACAAGAAGATCGGAGAGTGTCTTTAGACCTATTGAACAACAGTCCGCACAAGCAGAGGTGCTATGCCTTTTGCCTTGGTATACGGCTATGACATAGTGATACCATTATAGATCCAAATTATGTCATTAAGAACCGTTCTTACAGAAAAGATGATGGCCGAAAAGCATCATCTAAAGCATCTCTAAAAGTTAGAGGTGCTGGATGATTTGAGACTTAAAACTCAACAGTGAATCGAGATGTATTAATCTTGAATTTCAAGAGTCTTCTACAAGAGAGTTAAAGAATGGTCTCTTAAAGAAGGAGACCCAGTCTTAGATGTTCATCAACCCATGGTCATCACACACAAGACCAAAGGCAAGTTCCAACTCATATGGGAAGGACAGTTTGCGGTAAAGTCAGCCTACTCAAATGGAGCATACCGCCTGATTAACCTAAATGGCAACAAGCTCATAGCGCTAATCAACAAGATATTTCTTAAAAAAACATTTCCCATGAATTGAGTCCTTTTCATCTTCCCATGGAGTTATCAGCCACATTTAGGTTTCCACCTTTGACTATGAGAATAAATTTTAACCTACATCATTGATCATCTTGATCTAAAATTCAACAAAAATCCCTAGTAAGTCATCAAGTTAACACCACACCTTTGTTTGACTCCAAATACCTTATCATTGCCAAGTTAATATTACACCTCTGAGTGGTTGGTATTTCTTAAAGACCTGACTAGTTAACATTAGACCTTTATCAATCGCCCTTCTAAAATCGACCAGTTAACATTATACCTTTGTCGATCTTATTACTATTAAGTTAACATTATACTTTCAAATGGTAATTGTACCTTAGACTCCATTGATCCCAACTGGTTAATATTACATCTCTATCAGTCATATTTTTTAGCACATTAACATTACACCTCTGCCAAACTCTCTGGTACAGTTATGTTAACACTACACCTCTAGTCAGTATTCATTCTAAAAAAACCTAATATGTTAACATTACACCTCTACCAAACTCTCTGGTACTGTTATGTTAACACTATACTGTAGGCGTTAAAAATTACCTATAGATTCCCGAACACAGTTCGAGACAGAGAAAAGACGATGAACGTTATTATCCGGGTCAAAGAAAATTATCCGACACCAATAAACGCATGAAGCAAAACGCACAAGTTAACAAAGTGACAAAACGCGTGTAAAGGGGGAAGCAAGCGAAACAAAGGAGATACAAATAGCTAAAAGGGTAAAAAAGACACAACAACAGGCCAGGAGGCTCGCGTGAATGCGAGCCACCAAATGGTGGCTCGCACGCATACGAGCCACCACGACTATTTTGGCCTCACAAACCTCTCAAAACGCGAATTTCGATGATTTTTAAGGATTCTTTTGTCTCAGGACCTACCCAACTATTCTGAAGCTATCCCTGAACGCATTTAAGTGGTTGTTAACTGCAGGTAATGTTAAAATATTAGTTCTTATCTGAAAACATGACTCCAAAAGCCTATAAATAGAAGCTCAGGGTCTTCTTTCAGGAGGATCTGAAATATGAGGGCGATGTGCTATCAAATTAAGCAGTAAACCATGAATTTCAGAGGAGAATTGGCAGATCTTAGCGAATATTTTCATAAAGAAAAAGCCTTCAAAAGATTTGAGATTCTCTCCCCCTCTTTCCTCCGGATCAAACTTTATTTTGATCTCGAGAAGAGCCACAATCTCGCTTGGTCTTGATTGTCGTTGTTGTAATTGTTTCCTTCGTGAAACAAGAGCATAACTAAACTTGTTAACTGGATCTGATCCGCGACGGTCCATAAACTAACGTATCCCTGGCATAGGCAAAGATCTCACGCAAAGCAACATGAGATAAACTACTACTGCGTTTTGTTTGAAAAAGTTATAATATTTAATTTTCAATGTAAGAAGATCTTATAAAAAGATCGACTTTTCTTTTAGTTTGAACTTGTAATCAATAAACAGTGTAACAGGTTTGACAACAATAGAAATGTTAACTTTTGAGGAAAACAAACCGACGACTATAGTGGGAGCCAACATCTTCTCTGTCGAAGCTGTAGTGTCACAGCCGAAGATCATCATCCCGGTTAATGAAGAGGTTGAGTATGAGTTCGACCAAGCAAAGTATGAGGAATACTTATCCTCATCTTCCAGATCATCCTCTCCCCGTAGGCATAGGAGAGACTCCACAAGGAAGATTCGGGGGGCTCAGACTTGAAGACCCAAAATCAGGATTCTCATCCGTGGCGGCCCAAGACACCCCGCAACGTCGAGGCCACGAACTACAGCTCCCCAATCAAAGAGCTTACTGTTGGAAGTGCGTCGACCCTATCAAAGAGAGCGTATCAAAGACGACATCAACGTCTCGCTTGCTAGTTGGCCAAAGCTTTGGAGCTAGTTGATGGGATCTGCTATGAAGCGGATCTGAAGCCCAGAAGGTGCCAACCGCCACGACAACGAGCCAGCGACTACTCCTCCAAACCAACGACGAATGAATAGATCCTCATCAAGAGGACATGTTAAACTCTTGAAGAACGGATTCAGAAATGCCACGTGTTACTTGCACACACAAGAATTATGGTGCAAGAAGCCAAGAAATTGCAAACACATGATGTAGCCAACAAACTATCAAAGCCACGTCAAATCTGGAAGCCGAATCCAAAATAAAGCAAGAAAAAATGAAATGTTGGCTGCTGGCTCGGCCAAGGCCGAACCACCAAACACTGGCTCGGCCATGGTCGATCTACCAAATGGTGGCTCGCGCCACCTCCGAGCCAGTCAGTCCCTGTTTGCAGAAATTTCTCCTCCCGCAAGCGTTTTTGAGCCTCCGACAGCCCTTGTTTCTATCCCGACGAATCACGCACCTCCGGTAGAGCCCCACGACAGCATGGACTTGTCCTGATTCAAGATGAGGATGGAGGATCACCTAGGTCCTTTGCACGAGGATCAAGGCAAAGTTTCAATCAAAGAACGTTTGGGTCCGGTGACTGAACCCTGAGCAAATACTCGAGCTGGGGGTCGCACGAGCCCTCGTAACAAGTTAGAGCCTTTCTATAATAGGAAAACTCCTGTAACTGATCGCTTCGAACTATGAGTCATTGTCCAAGAGCTTGTTGATGTCCCACGCTCACGAAGTCGTAGCTCAAAACGTGTGACTCTTGAGAGCGCTAACAAGACGTCGAACCCCCAGAAGGAAACGTTTTCATCTGACAGCGATGACGTTATACCTGGGAAGTCATGCCAACATACAATAGGTTACTCTAGTAATTATGCTAATGAGTTGTACTATCGGACCGCGAGTATGAAAAAGACTCGGAAGGAAAATACTTGGGAAGCGGCTTCTCATTGTCCGTGCACCAAGCTTATCAGGGCAGTATTATCAACATGTAGCTGCCCAAAGGCTTTCCTATGAAGTGTCAAAAACCAAGCTAAGGTGTTTTCGCGAGAAACGATCAGTCGTTTAAGATAACGAACTTCCAGAAGTCACAATTAACATGGCTGATAAGGGAAAGTCGATTCGACGTTCTAATTCTGACCCCCTCATATCGTATTGTCTAACTCGGCTATGTGCGGGGACTACTAGACCTAGGGACTATCAAAGGATGAATAGAGGATTATTCTCGGATGATGAAGCATCAGATGCTAACTCTACACTCGCTTCCGACAATACGGTGTCTAGCACAGGACAATCTCGTGAGGTGTTCATGATCAACACCGAGCAAATGGTCAAAATCATCGAGGATGCTTTGGCTAAGCAAAAAGAGAACTTCAAGTTCGAATTGAAAATGACCATGATGCGGATAAAGGAAGAGTATGACAAATAGATTTTGGCTTTGTCCAATCAACTTGGTGAATCCAGCCGTCATAATATTCCTAACCAAGCAGGTAGCGATTCAGATGTGGATAAACACCTTAATCCAGATAAACCTCCCATTGATCAAAACATTAGGGGTGGCCCTACTAAAAAAACAACGCTGGGGTGGTCCCATCAAAGATGACAATGCCGAGGGTGGTCGCGTTGTTCCTCTTAGAAATCGTCCAAAGCATGATACGAATGAGAACAAAAAGATGAAAGACCTCGAGAGCAAAATCAACGCTCTGATGTCTGCTCGAGAGGTGAAGGAGACCGATATTCCGTGTTCTTACCCAAGAGAGTTGGAGTCGATCCCTTACCTGGCAAAGTTCAACCTGATTAACTTCACGCCGTTTGATGGGAAGGGTTCGCCCACTCAACACCTAGTCTACTTCAAGTCCCACTTAGGCATAATCTTCGGCAATCAAGCATTGATGGTCTGGTCATTCGTTGGCACCCTTCATAGGCCCACCTTCTATTGGTACCGTCGTCTCAAGCCTGGAAGCATCAATAGCTGGGATGACCTGGAGAACCTGTTCCTCACCCACTACTTTGATGATGACGCCGAGGTATCAATCAGGACACTCTTTGATGAGAAACAAGAATACGATGAGACAGTCGATGACTTCGTCAAGCGTTTCTGAAATAAAGCGATGAACTGCCGAGATCCGATCACAAAGGATTTCATCCTCCAAACCTGTCACAACAACCTCTCTTTGGACGTGTTGGAAGTTATGGGAGTAGCACCGTCTAACACCTGAAAAGAGTTAAAAGTGCGTGGAGAGCAGGCCGAACGCTTACTCAGAAGGGTGCGCGGAGAGCAGGCCGAAAGCTTACTCAGAAGGAAGAAAGTAGAGAGAGGCCAACTGACGGCTAACCTTCCAAATTCAAGCTTCGTCTCCCTTGGTAAAGGGAAGGCCCCTGCAGCTGCTGTTGATGCTAATCAGATGTCACAACAGCAATCCTGGAGACAACAAAAGACTTTAGATCCGAGACTCCAAAAAGAGTACTCCTTTAAGGACGAAGATGTTCTAGCCATTTTTGAATCACTCCTTGAAAACAACAAGATCAAGCTACCATCTATCACAAATCAGGAGGAAGCTGATAATACTGCGGATCCAAAATACTGTACATACCACAGGAGGATCATTCATCCTACCAAGGCTTGCTTTGCTCTTAAAAATAGCATCCAAACCTTGGTTGAAACGGGTGTTATAACACTAAATTAAGCCGAATCAACATTGCGAAGAGTATACGAGTATAAACTGCTTCTCAACACTCCGAAGAGTGTACGAGTATAAACTGCTTCTCATTACTCCAACATGTATATGAGTCTAAACTATTTTCTTTCTTTCACAGGAAGTTCTTAGAGAGTGCCATGCCTGGTATTCTTAAGGATAACCCGGTCATCCAACTATGTATAATGTTAGGCCCGGTTTCGCAAAGGAAGCTAGGGGTGGATGATTCATGTAACGGGAAGTTCCCGAAAGAATGCTATATGGTGTACTCTTAGGGAGAACCCAGTCACTACAAAGAAGTGATAAATGAGAAACTCCCACTCGAACTCTGAATGTTCAAGGGTAAAACACATCTCATTGTCGGGATCAATTCCACCAACTTTCAAGCACTCTTTTGCTGAGATGAGATTTGATCACTTCGTTGGGTCGATCTTCCCTTACAAAAAAACTCTCACTGGTGTTGACGATTTACAATCTTCCACCACAAAATTCTTCACTGATCAAATTAATTGATGGTGGGTCCACTAAAATTCTTTCTGGTTTAATCCACTTACTCCCGCTACATCTGTGCACTCAATACTTCCATGGTTAGAGTCCAGACATAATGCTAGAATTTTGATCTGTCAATCCTTGACGAATTATCAAACTCCTTCGTGTTAAGTTCTTATCACTTGACACCAAGAACCCCCACTGAGTGATCGGTACAAGTCAACACTTGTACTGTGATCTGTACTCCCACTCACATTGTCTACCTGGTCAAACCTTCCTACAGTTAGGGTCACAACCAAAATCCCCTCTCTATTCCACCAATGAACGAAAGATCCATAATCGAGCGATCAAACCTTCCTACAGTTAGGATCATCTCAAACCTCCTACTCGGTCAAACCTTTTTACAGTTAGGACCACAATCAAAATCTCCTCTCGATTCCTTCCATGAACGAGGGGTCCACTTTCAAATTGAGTGATCAAACCGTCCCACAGTTAGGCTCATCTCGAACTCCCACTTGGTCAAAACTTCCTACAGTTAGGACCAAAATCAAACTCCTCTCTCGATTCCTTCCATGAACAAAAGGTCTACTTTCATATCGAGTGATCAAACCTTCCTATAGTTAAGGTCACCTCAAACTCCCGCTTGGTCAAACCTTCCTATAGTTAGGACCAAAACCACAATTCACTCTCGATAAATGAGAAATTCATCTATAGTTTGGTAATCAAACCTTCCGACAGTTAGGATTATCCGAATCTTTTTTATTTTCGGAGTGGAGATCTCACTCTTAGTTTCACCTTCCTGGATTCTTAAAGTGGAAATCCTACTTTGAGTTTTCTTTGTAACTGGAGATAGAATATAAAATTCTTCCTTTCCAGTATCAGGTTTGTCTTTTCCCCAAGAGAAGACACCATTCTTCAACTCTAAAATCCATGCTTCAAAAGTATGAGGAATTTTTTCCCGAAGCCTAAGTAGGGATAAGTCAGCGCCTAACACGCTTGTCGGTTAGTCCTTAACCGTAAAAAAGGAAAAAAGCCCACATATTCGGTATTATGGCAGGTTGTTATTAATAACATCATAATCCGTGCCTCATACGCATGGAGAATTTTATCCTGAAATCTAAGTAGGGGTAAGTCAACGCCTAATACGTGTTGCCAGTTTAGTCTTTCACCGAGTGAAGAAGACACTAGAATGCAAATCTAGGAAATTTTGTTCCGAGGCCTAAGTAGGAATAAGTCAATGCCTAACACTCATTGTCGGTTAGTCCTTGACCGTAAAAAGGAAAAAAGCCCATATATTCGATATTGTGGCAGGTTGTTATTAATAACACCATAATCCGTGCCTTACACGTATGATGAATTTTATCCTAAATCCTAAGAAGGGATAAGTCAACACCTAACACGCATTATCGGTTTAATTTTTTACTGATTAAAGAAGATACCAGAATCCAAGTCTAGGGACTTTTATCCCGAAGCCTAAATAGGGATAAGTCACAACTAACACGTGTTGCTGGGTAGTCTATTCCCATGAGAAAGATCAAATCTACGTATTCAATATGCGGAACGGACTTAAACAATCCGCATGCAAGCCCGATTCAAACGGTAATCGGTAAAGGTAAGCCAAATCCGTTGAAGGCTGAGAGTTTGCCAAAAATCCTAAAGTCTATGCCTAACACGCGTCGCCGTTTAGTCTTTTTACGTGAGAGAGACGAAGTCTACGTATTCAATATCGTAGCACTAAGAGAGTTAACTCTCTTAGCATAACATTACATGCGGAGCGGACTTAAACAATTCGTACGCTAGCCTTACTCAAACGGTAGTCGGTAAAGGCTTATCAAACCTGTTGATGGCTGAGGGTTTGCCAAAAATCCTATATATGTAAAAGTCATTGACGCATCAGCTTTATTAATTGGTCTCATGACTTGAGCATCCAACAACTTCAGGATAAGATCCATATCTGCAGACGAAATAACTTTAACAGTTGGTCCTGCAGCTCGAAATTTAGGATAGACACGGTCCAATACCTTAAGAGCTTAAACCGTGTAAACTCTAGCAAACGTACGAGTATAAACTGTGTTAACGCCGATCAACGCGTTACAACAAAAGTCAACGCATCGATGATTTCGCCAAAATAAGGCTAAGAAAAAATTCTGGATTAAGGATGATTCTGAAGAGTTCAATTGCGATTCAGATATGAATTCCCGACGAAGATAATCAGTTTAAAGTCAAATCAATGACACGAGCCAAAACTAACTCACCAATTTTGATTTAAGATTTCGACAACAGTCAGACGATAAATATAGCGTCGGAAGAACTTCATCAATTCAACAAAACACTGAATAGTCTAAAAGCTGAAGAAGTCAAGAATTGAAACCAATTACAGCTCATGTCACACCGATTGAAGGTCGGATCACATCCAAAGTATTTCATACTCTTCTATAAAAAAAACAAGACTGAAACACTTTGGAGGGGGTATCTGTAGGCATTAAAAATTTCCTATAGGTTCCCGAACACAGTTCGAGACAGAGAAAAGATGATGAACATTATTATCCAGGTCAAAGAAGACTATCCGACGCTAATAAATGCATGAAGCAAAACACACAAGTCAACGAAGTAACAAAACACGTGTAAAGGGGGAAAGCAAGCGAAACAAATGAGATACAAATAGCTAAAAGGGTCAAAAAGACACAACAACAAGCCAGGAGGATCGCGTGAGTGTGAGCCACCAAATGGTGGCTCGCACCCATGCGATCCACCAAATGGTGGCTCGCATGCAGGCGAGCCACCACGACTATTTTGGCCTCCCAAACCTCCCAAAATGCGAATTTCGATAATTTTTAAGGATTCTTTCATCCCAGGACTTCGCCAACTATTCTGAAGCTATCCCTGAACGCATTTAAGTGATTGTTAACTACAGATAACGTTAAAACATTAGTTCTTATCTGAAAACACGACTCCAAAAGCCTATAAATAGAAGCCCAGGGTCTTCTTTCAGGAGGATCTAAAATTTGAGGGCGAGGTGCTGTCAAATTGAGCAGTAAACCATGAATTTTGGAGGAGAATTGGCAGATCTTGGCGAACTTTTTCATAAAAAAAAATCCTTCGAAAGATTTGAGATTCTCTCCACATCTTTCCTCCGGATCAAACTTTATTTTGATCTCAAGAAGAGCCACAATCTCGCTTGGTCGTGATTGTCACTGCTGTAATTGTTTTCTTAGTGAAACAAGATCATAATTAAACAGTGTTAACCGGATCTGATCCGCGGCGGTCCATAAACTAACGCGTCCCCGGCACAGGTAAAGATCCCACGCAAAGCAATAGGAGATAAACTACTACTGTATTTTGTTTGATAAAGTTATAATATTTAATTTTCATTGTAAGAAGATCTTATAAAAAGATCGATTTTTCTTTTAGTTTGAA
This sequence comes from Asparagus kiusianus, assembly GCA_022839385.1. Taxonomy (NCBI): domain Eukaryota; kingdom Viridiplantae; phylum Streptophyta; class Magnoliopsida; order Asparagales; family Asparagaceae; genus Asparagus; species Asparagus kiusianus. Next base: position 121,622 of record BQKN01000504.1, on the reverse strand, counting down.
CTTGTAATCGATAAACGGTATAACATGTTTGACAATAATGGAAACGACAACTTTTGACGAAAACATACACCTCTGGACAATATTTATTCTAAATAACTTGATACATTAACATTACACCTCAATCAACTTGTTCCGTTGACCAGTTAACATTACGCTTCTGTTGACTTCTCTCACTATCATGTTAACACTATGCCTCTAAACAGTATGTACCCTTGGACTTGACCAGTTAACATTACACTTTCGTCAGTCCTCTTTTGAGTCGACCGATTAACATCACACCTCTATCAACCCCTCTGTCCTCTAATGGGATTATGAGATTAAACTACTTCCTAACCTCCAACTAGTATATGAGGTTAAACTGTTCGTCACACTCCAATAAGCATACAAGTATAAACTACTTCTCCACGCTCTAGAAGCTTAAGAGCTTAAAGTCATAGACTCTAACAAGTATATGAGTATAAATTATTTCTCATGCTCCAATTACTCAAGAAACTAAATTGTAGACACCATGAATCTCCCTAGCCCGGTCGAGATGATGGAATACTCTAGCTATGTATGAGTATACATTACGGTTGAACATTCAGCGATGCTCTAGCAGCTAAGCTAAAATTCGGCTATGCTCTAGCAGCTATAGTCTACTAGCTACGCTAATATTCAGCTGCATTCCAACAATTACGCCAACATTCAGCTATGTTCCAGTAGTTATGCCAACTTTGCTCTAAATATAGGTTAAATGATATTTTTAGCTTCAATCCAAACATAGAATTAGATGAAAACTTTTTAAGTCCTCAGCACAAAAGGACATGTAGATGCGATTAAATATTCAACACTAGACAAATCCACAATGATAAAAGCTAAGTTCAACAGTACACCTCTGACAACCAAGCAATCGAACGACAATAGATCCACTCCAGGCAAAACAACTAAGCCACATTCAACAATACACATATGGCTGTTACCCAAAGTATTTTGATCCCTACTACACGTAAAATGTATGATCTCAAAAACTTTGAGTGGTCATATAGGATTAGATTAGCAATTACCCTATTCACCCCCCCCCCCCCCCTCTAGGGTACTTTCATTTGGTATTAGAACTTGGTACTCTTGATTTGTGGCTTAACCACCTAGAGTCAAAGATCTAAGCTTTCATATCTTGCTAATCTAGTTTTGTGATATTTTATCTTGCTTGCATAATATATCATGGACATGCACGGTGTACCTAGTTTAGGTTATGATATTAATATTGCTCCAAAATTTAATAATTTCCCTTATGCTCAATGGTGTTTTAAGTTTAAACTATTTGTTAAATCTAAAAATATCGAATTGTGGGAAGTTATTGAGTTTGCTTATGTTGTGCTCACTTTAGAGAAATCAAAGTGGAGCAATTATGATAAAAAGATATTTACTATGAACAAGTTAGTGTAAGAATTTATGCTTAATTCTTTTGATTCATCCATTTCTAACAAACTTGTTCATTTTGATAGTGCTTACACATTATGAAAATATGTAGAGACACATCACGGTAACTTGGAGGAAATCCAATACGTTTTGGTGGATTCCACTTCAAGTGAGAGTGGAGCTTGATCGTGCACACGGTCACTACGCGATAGCCCTAGTGAGTTATGTGAGTCCGAATCCGATAGTGAATTATTTATAGTTAAACTCACATGTGCATATAATAAATTAATGAAAGTCAATAATAAGTTGCATAAAATTTTTGTAGATTTAAAAAAATAAGTATGTTAATTTAAAATCCGATCATGATATGTTAGCATCCAAGTATGACATTATTGCTAAAAAATGTGATCGTCAAAGAAAATAATAAAAAATTGAAATTGGATCACGAAGCCTTAATCTTGAATGGTACTAACATAACTCATGAGAAAAATGATGCCTTGTTAGAATTAGAAACAATAAGGAATGATTCATTAAAAATAATCATGTTTGTTCTACTTCTAATAGCAATGCATATGTGCCTAATAATGAGTTGAATCTTATGAAAAACCGTATATCCTCTCTGGATTGAACCTTAAATAAATGCATTGATAATAATAAGAAACTTATGAATATGTATGCTAAGTCTTGTACAAATGCTTCTAAAACACTCACACACTATGCACACATGTATAGTAAACTTTATAAAGGCACTATTTACAACCGTAAAGGTCATCTTGCCAAATTTTGTTATGATACACAAAAATCTAAAAATGTCAATATTAGTGTTTCATGTGCATCTCATAAAGTTTCTTCATTACACACACATACACATGCACACAACGTTCATTCTAAGCATGTCAATTTGTCTAAGTGTTATTTTTATGGAAGATTTGGTCATTTAGCCAAATTTTATTTTGATTTAAAAAGGTTTTCACATTTGCAAAATGCTTCAAAACGACCATTTTCATTTGTAAATGTTTCATGTACACCTTCACACGGTCAACAAAAACAAATGCATTCATTTCATTATACCTATTGTAATAGAATGAGTCATTTGCGTGAATATTGCTATGACCAGACCCGTGCACAAAATACGTCCAAATGAGATCATAACCCTAAGACTTTGGATTTTATTGATAGGGGGTCATGCCTCTAAACTCTTCGGAACCAAGAGTGTTTGGGTGCCAAAATCTTAAAATAAAAAAAATCTTTACTGTTTTGTTTTTTGTTTCTTGTCTTGGAAAAATGTATCTAGATTTTTTTTGAAGATATACATTGTTCAAATGATTGCTTTTAATTGCATATATTGATCAAATATTTTTAAATGTATTTTTTTATTCATTGGATATTATGAAATTTATTGGTTTTGATTTTCATGTAGAGGTTTATGTTTGAGCAACCCCCCAGATTTATTGATAAGTTTTTATATGGGTTAAAACAAGCTCCATGAGCTTGACATGATTACCCTTCTAGTTTTCTTATCAAAAATGGTATAATAGATATTATTTTTGTTTTATCCTAAGCATAATTCTTTTTGATCTTTGTGGATGAAACACATAAATGTTTTGATAATTATTTTTGTGTGATCATAAAGATAGAAAAGATATGTCCCTTATTTATATTGAATCTCAAAAAGTG
>BQKN01000504.1:107332-118147 GCA_022839385.1 Asparagus kiusianus | reverse complement strand
GTGTGTGTGTGTGTGTGTGTGTGTGTGTGTGTGTGTCTGTGTGTGTGCGCGCGCGTGTGTGTTCTTTGGTCTCTTTAAATGTGAGTTGCAATTAATATATTTTTATATCTATTTGCTCACATTGTGCCTCGTTTGTGTAAAATTGCCTTAAAGCATATATCATCTTGAGTCCTTTATGTGCCTTATCATTTTCATTGATATATGCTATGTGGTATTTTGATACGGGGAGCTTATTCCCTATATTTTTTTATACTCATCGTGCCTTTTTGATAGGGGAACTTTCACTCTCTTTATTTCTTGTTTTTTTCCCCATTTTGATATAGACTAAGGGGGGAAACAAGTATATTGTGAATATATCTTGCTTTTTCTTTCTATTAGTTTTATGCATGAGAAATATAAATTGTAGTTCATGCACATTTATTATACTCTTTGTGTAGATTGTTTGTCATCATCAAAAAGGGGAGATTGTTAGGTCTCATGTTTATGAGCCTACTATCTAAGCTAGTTTTGATACATGCTATGTGGCATTTTGATAGAGAGAGCTTATTCTCTATATTTGTTTTATACTCATCGTACCATTTTGATAGGGGAAGCTTTCGCTCTCTTTATTTCTTGTTGTTTTCCCCATTTTGATATTGAATAAGGGGGAGAAACAATTATATTGTGAATATATCTTGCTTTTGCTTTCTATTAGTTTTATGCATGAGAAATATAAATTGTAGTTTCATGCATATTTATTATACTTTTTGTGTAGATTGTTTGTCATCATCAAAAGGGGGAGATTGTTAAGTCTCATGTTTATGAGCCTACTATCTAATCTAGTTTTGATGATTAACAAATAATTTCTAACATCGTTTGTAGAGTATTGTATTTGTTTGTTTTGTATTCTACACAAATATTCTCTATTGGAGGTTGATTGGACTTGCGCCTACACGATCATATCCATTGGAGGATGGAAGGAAATTAGAGTGAAGTTGTCTCAATTCAAGTCAAATACGAGATCGTGCTTCATCCCCTACCAACCTGAAAATCGTTCAACATCGAGCTCAAATGAAGACTTTTAGCTTGGGTATATTATTTCTAGTTTAGTTGTATACTTTATATATTAATACTCAAAGCTCAACTTTTTTACACATACACAATTTTGTTTTATAGCCTTCAAGTTTATTCATATAAATATGGAACAAATAGTTATGTGTATATACATACATACTCATTTCATATTTATCATATTGGTTTTGAAAAATAATGTGTTTATGGATTAAAGACTTGATGACACTATTTTATAACTTTCCTTAAGTCTATTAATCTATTCAAAAGTGTTTCAAAATTTGTTTGGAATGATTTCATCAAATCGAGTTTTGACGATTTTGTATTCTTGAATAGTTTACAAAATAAATGAGTTTTCACAAATAGAAAATTAAATTTGAGAAATTCTTTTTCTAAAATGTTATATTTCATGTTTATAAAAATTTTCCAAAGTTTTATCCTTTTTGGAGTTGATTTAATATGTTAAATTGATTTTATAAATTCAATTGTTTTAGTAGTTTTCAAAATTTGGAATATCCATTTAAAACAGTAATTTCTCATAAATACAAAGTGATATTTCAGAAATTCTTTCTCTAACATATTTATCTTCATGTGTAGAAACATTCGTCAAAATTTAATGAATTTTAGAGTTGATTTAATATTTTAAATTATTTTTAGTATATCAATAATTCTGGAAAAATCAAATGTCTGAATATATCTGTTATCAGTCGACTGACACTCTTTAATCAGTCGACCGAAACCCCTTCATCGGTCGACCGACAAAGTGCAACTAGTTGACCGATCAGAAATAGGTTCTCAGACCATGTAGGATGGCGCTCATCAATCGACCAGTACATGTTCATCGGTCGACCGATTACAGGTGATCAGTCGATCGATGCATACGTATCGGTCAACCGACGATACTTAAAGATTTTTGTTTCAGCCAATGGTCAACTCATCGGTCGAACGATCATAGTTCACTAGTCAACCGAAAGTACTACAACGGTCATTTTTCCAGACTTCGGGATTTTGTTAGTTTTGAGGCTTTTCTTGGAATTTGGACTATTGTTTTGAGTGCCTATAAATATCTTTTAGCTCTCATTTGATTAGTAACTAAGAAAATGTTTAAAAACATTTTTACAAGTTTGTTTAAGAGATTTTAAGAAAAATTAAGTGTATCGTTTATGTGAAGAGAGTTTCACAAGAAGAGGAGATCATTTCGGTTTGAGCTTCAAATTTTCATATCTCCATCTCTCTTGTGTTCAGAGAAGTTTTTCTAAACTCAATCTCTAACAATTATATTTTGTTTATCATTTCTATATGCTAGATTTTAATTGAGTTTGTATTTTCGTTTACTTATTGATTACACACACAACCTGTTGAGCTTTTAGTTTCATATTAAGTATTATTTGGGTTTGGTTAGTGATACATTGAGTGTGAGCTTAATTTCGTTCTCATTTTTATTAGGGAACAAATTCTTCGTATTTGAGCTTTATTGTTGAGAAAACATATTGTAATACACAAGGACACTTAGTGGAGTGGTTGGCGAGAGATGGGGTCAATTCCAAGAGGAGTGACGTCGGTTGTAAATTCTAGGGAGAGGTGGTAATTCCGAGTACTTAAGGAAGGTGACACGTATGGGATAGGCCAACACTTAGAGGAGTGTGTTGTGTATTAACAATTGTGTGAGTTGTAAATGTTTATCGGTGAGCGTTGAAAACCAATTGTGTAGTATTTTTGAGATAGTGAAGATTCTCCTCGAGGGTGAGGAGCGGAGACGTAGGTCATGGATTGATCAAACTCCGTGATCATTTGCCTTGTGTTTACATTTGACATTTGTGCACTACCTCTCTTGTTCTTGTGTTCATGTTTATTTCGCTCATTATTTAATTGTATATCCTTGCATATTTCATTGTATATTACTTCATTAGGATATATTAGTTAATAAGTTTTAAACTTGGTATTAATATCGGATTATATTAGCAATTACCCTATTTAACCCCCCCCCCGGTACTTTCATTAAATCAACACAAGGATGAGCTCTTCATAAACCGTAGTTTTCTCCTCTCTTTCTCTTCTTTCTTTCACTACTCACACTTATGAGAATATGATGGTGGAATAGATAATTAACCCCTTCCCTCATAATACCTAAGTCCTCATTTGACTCAAGCCTCAACCCAATTCAAGTGGGTTGAACCAACTCGACTGAGTTGTGCCCACTTAACCAACATAATGTGTTTGAACCCATCATGGTTATGGGCCCAAACCCAACAGGATTCTCTATCCGAAAATTCTGTAATTCCTTTGTTACCCTTTTGAATTGTTATACCTGTGATTCACACTTCAAGTGATTTGGGTTAGTAACCAGGAAATTGTAGGAGGACGTGAGAATAATCAGCTTTCTGCATGTTCTCTAGCTGCTCATCCTCTTAGATTTTTTTTCAGGTTGTTTATAGTCTTGAATACTTAATGCGGATCCTTTTTGTCAAATTTTGAAGTTTCATGGAAAATAGTTCTGTGGGTGTAAATTCTTTAAAAATCAATTGTGTGCAGTATCGCTCTTAAAATATTAGAAACATTACCGAAGAGTAGCAATTTGCTTGCTAAAATTAGCAAATTGCTATTTCTCAGGAGGTTTAAAGAGTCATAATTATTCACCCCGACAGTGGGTTCATTGGCAGTTGGGCAAATGGTACCAGAGGTCTATCCTCACCAATAGATCTGTAGGGATCTCTATGCAATTGGGTGATAGTACAAGGGTTCTAACCGCAATTACATGGTTCCAAACAAAATATGGCAAGACAAATTGTGCTAAAGTACAGTACATCAGCCACATAGTAGGAGCAAAGACATGGACTAACTAACAATGGCACAAGGACAACACTTAACTCAAACTTATCACCACTGCACGAAGGAAGCAGGTGGCGATTGTCATTGGAGTCCATCGACGGACTCGAATGGTGTTTTTCTAGAAGGCATCGTCTCACGTGGGGTTCGGTGGCGGCGGCTCTATCGGAGACGAAGAACAACTTAATTCGAGACACTGTACACTAAGCCAAAACCACTGTGTATATATTAATCAACAACATTAGGGAGACTGTGCATTGTGTGACTTAATTAATCACACATTAGGTCAGTTTAATATTTTGTCACATTGATTTTAGCTAGTGTAACTCTTTTATTCAAATCTCCTCGCGGCTCCCGACTTACATGTTGAGATATGGTCTAGAGATATGGGTTGCAATTACGGATATCTAATCTAACCTACTTCTATTAGGTTCCCAATTATATGGGTTTGTTTAATCTTCGTGTCTTATCTGCTTAATTTTTAGGTTTTTTCTGATATTGTCCCTTAAATATTCCAATATTTTATTAGTCCTTCAAATAATTGAAATTGCTTTTTAGACCCTAAAATCCTATTAGTTGTTTGAAAATAGTCATTGTAGTTAGCCATCATTTGATTTAGGAGGAATATTCTACTTACTTTTTTTTGGAATTTCTAATTATACCCCTCTATTTAAGTTGCTTCAAGCGTGAAACATTTGCTCAAAAGCTTTTATATCCTAAAGCTGAATTCCTGTACCTGTTTAAACCCTTTTTTTAATTTTCTTTCTTTCTTTCTTTCTTTCTTTTTTGGATTTTTTTGAGGGAAAACGACTAATCAAGGATAGAAATATATTTCACTATGCACCAATTTCTAGCGAGATTTGAGGGACTAAATTTGAAAATACTTGAAATAACTGTTGGAAGCTTTGTCATGAAAAGGCAATTTTGCCTTTGTGAATAGTCCCACATTGGAAAATAAAATGAATAGTGAAGGGTATATAATGGTTCTCTCCTTATTGGGCTTTAAATAGTGTTTTGGGTTTTGTGGGCTTTGCATTTCTGCCACACACGCGCGCACGCCACGCCTCGCCACCGCACACGCACACCCTTTTTGCTTCTCAAGCTTTTATTTTTGCACGTTTTACACATTCTGTAACGGCTGCATGCGGGTAACGGAAGCAAAAACCGTGCGTAACGGTCCCTTGGATTCAACGGGGGTTACACCTCTCATCACCTATAAAAGGAGGCTTGGAGCTCATTCTGATACACACCAACGAAGAGTAAATCTTCTAAACTCTCTTATTCCTCTACTCTTATACCTCCAAGAAATTTCGGCTACATATTTTCTATTCTTTGGGCAACCGTTTTCGTCTGAGCATAAGCTCTGTGACTCACGCCCAAGTGCAGAGGCCGGCCGATTCCGGGGGTTTTTACCGCTAGGGGAGAGAGGACAAATTGCGCCAGGACGATAGGCAGATCCTTAATCTTCTAGGGCAGTGATATCACGACTGCTCCTAATCAGGCCTGAATTTTCTAACTCTTGAATTTGTTTTATATTTTATATCCCTATTTTGACAGCAATCTAGAAGATTAAATTAATAATTTCTTGCTGTTAAGTTAATTAGTAAAAAAATTAAAATTTTTTTTTCTGTTCATCGGGATTACTGTTCACCCGAATTTTATAATTATTTGTTGTATTAGTTAATTGTTTTAATTTACTGCATCTAAATTAGTTATTAAATAAAAAAATTAAAAAATATTTCTTTGCTGCTTCTATACTCAATTTCTGCACCTGTCAATTGTCATAGTAAAGAAACAAAAAATCTTTAAGTGAACCGGTTCAAGTTTTCTTGGATTAGTTGGTGTCTAAGGTAAGGTTTAAGGGTTGCGTAAAGCGCTCTGCAAGAAACGAGGTACTTAATAGATCATTGATCAACCTCTAGTACTATCCTTACCTGGCCAAACTACCCGAGTAAAACTTTAATCTTTTCACTTTTAGAGTTTTTGGTTAAGAGCAGGTTTAATTAAGTTTCTGGTCTAGTAGTATTGACAAAATTCTTTATTTGATCAGATTATATCTACCTAGACTAGTAAACTTGAATTGGACTTATGACAATTCCTGATCATTCAAAAAGTGTCAAACCTGAGAAGTTCACCGGTGTTAACTATAAACGGTGGGCTAATCAGATGAAATACTGGCTCACTACCTTAGGTCTTTTATCTGCTATTGACACTTCTGAGTCATCTACTAGTGGTTCTCAACCTTTGACTCCTGATCCTTCTCAACCTGCTCCTTCCACTGCTGGTTCTGGTGCTAGCTCCTTTTCTAGCTCTATGAAACCAGAAGAAATCAACTATCATTGTTATCATAGGATTCTTAGTGCACTTGCGGACAACCTTTATGACATATACTATGAGTTCAAAAGTACAAAAGACCTATGGAATGCTCTTGAAGCAGAATATGGCTATGATGATGCCGGAATTTTACGTTTCACCTCCTCCTCCTTCAATAAGTTCACGATGGTTGATGACAAGCCCATTAATGAACAAATTCATGAATTCCTAGATTTCCTCCGTCATCTCCAATCAAAAGGAAACACTTTTACTGACGACTATAAAGTTTCCTGTTTGATTGATAAACTTCCTCCCTCCTGGTCTAGATTTGCTGGAGATCTCCGACACAAGCAATAAGATCTAACCTTAACTGAAGCCCTCAAGGCTATTCGTATTGAAGACCAGCATAGGCAAAATTCCAACACCAAGAATGAAACAAAAGCTAAAGTAAACTTGGTAGAGGATAAGCCTAAATCTAAGAATTTCAAACCCAAATGGAAGAAATTTAAGAAAAATCAACAATCTTTCAACAAATCTTTCAACAAATGCTCTTTCAAGTCAAATCCTAATTCTTCCAGCTATAAGTCTGATGAGAAGTTCTGCTTTGTCTGTGGTAGAACCAACCACATGGCTCACAACTGTTTCTTTCGGAAGAAGGAACCAGCCAAACCTGCCCCTAAAGGAAATGGATCCAACAAAGTTAATATGATTGAAATGAATCCAACCTCCTTCAGGTTAGCCTCTTCATCTTATATTGTAAATTCTCTAACTTCTTCCACTGATTGGTATTTGGATTCCGGAGCAAATATCCACGTCTGTAATGACCGCTCTTGGTTTTCAAATTATCAGGAATCACGTGGAGGAAGCATAAGCTTAGCAGATGACTCCACTAAATCAATAATAGGAAGTGTAAGTATAGAGCTCACCATGACTTCTGGGAAATCTCTTCATCTGCAAGGCGTTTATCATGTTCCTTCTTTCCGTCGTAATCTGATTAGTGAATCTCTTCTTCTTAGAGCTGGTTATAGGATTGTAAAAGAATCCAATAAATTTGTGATTACAAAGAGTAATGTTTTCATAGGAAAAGGTTTTATCTGTAATGGCCTTTTCAAACTCAATGTAATCAATTCCAGTTCTAATAAAATTTTTGAGTCTTCTATTATTCAAATTGTTGAGTCTTGTGATGTTTGGCATGTACGACTTGGACATGTCAATTTCCAAACCTTGCATAGAATGAGTAAATTAAACCTCATTCCTAAATCTTCTCATGATTCCTCATCTAAGTGTGAAATCTGTGTTCAAGGGAAACACACTAAAAAACCCTTCAAGTCTATAACTAGAAACTCCGAACCCCTCGAATTAATTCATAGTGATGTGTGTGACTCAAACCGAGTTCTCACCCGAGGGGGTAGGAGGTATTTTGTGACTTTTATAGATGATCACTCCAGATATTGTTACACCTATCTTCTTAAAACTAAAGATGAAGTCTTAGATAGGTTTAAGGTGTATAAAGCTGAATCTGAGAATCAACTTGACAGGAAGATCAAGATTCTAAGATCTGATCGTGGGGGGAGTATACCTCAAATCATATGACAGAATATTGCCAAGAACACGGTATTATTCATGAGGTTACTGCTCCCTATACACCACAGTCTAACGGGGTAGCTGAACGAAAGAATAGACCCTAATGGACATGGTGAACTGTATGTTACTCAGTTCAGGAGCACCTGAAAATCTCTGGGGTGAAGCTCTTCTTTCTGCTTGCTTCATTCTCAATAGAATTCCCCAAAAAAATTCTGATACAACTCCTTATGAATATTGGAAGGGGAGATCTCCTAATCTGAATTTCTTCCGGGTTTGGGGTTGCTTGGCTAAAGTAGCTATTCCCGAACCTAAGAAGAGGAAAATTGGTTCTAAGACTGTAGATGCTGTTTTTATTGGATATGCACTAGATAGCAATGTTAACAGATTTCTAGTCATCAAATCTGAAATTAGTGACATATCCAACAATACCATCATTGAAGCAAGAGATGCAGTCTACTTTGAAAACATCTTTCCTTTCAAATCCAAAATCTCAGAAAATCCCAGATCATCCATTCCTTCTGATCTATCATCTTCCAGTTCTTCTCAACCTCTTGATATTGAACCTCGAAGAAGCAAAAGAGGTAGAATCGAAAAGGATTTTGGAGAAGACTTCCTTACCTTTCTTGTTGAAGGTGATCCAAGTTCATTCCAAGAAGCAATGGATTCACCTGAATCTCCTTTCTGGAAAGAAGCCATTGATAATGAAATTAAATCTATCATGGAAAACCATACTTGGATACTCACTGACTTACCTCCAGGTTGTAAACCTATTGGCTGTAAGTGGATATTCAAGAAGAAACTCAGAGCTGATGGTTCCATAGATAAATTTAAAGCCAGATTAGTAGCTAAAGGCTTTACTCAACAAAAGGGCATTGATTATTTTGATACCTATTCTCCTGTAGCCCAAATCTCAACTATCCGAGTATTATTAGCCTTTGCTGCTATCCATAAGCTAATCATATATCAGATGGATGTCAAGACTGCTTTCCTGAATGGTGATTTAGATGAAGAGATCTATATGCACCAACCTGAAGGCCTCATTGCCAAGGGTCAGGAAAACAAAGTCTGTAAGCTTGTTAAATCTTTGTATGGTCTTAAACAAGCTCCTAAACAATGGCACCAGAAATTTGACAACGTCATTGTACAATATGACTTCACTGTGAATGAACACGATAAATGTGTCTATTCTAAAGTGATAAACAATGACTATGTCATTCTCTATCTCTATGTTGATGATATCCTTATCTTTGGAACAACACTTGAATTAATTTCAAAGGTTAAGGATTATCTTTCCAAAAACTTTGATATGAAAGACTTAGGTCTTGCAGACATGATACTTGGAATGAAAATCTCTAGAGACACAAGAGGAATATCTTTGAGTCTTTCCCATAGCATTGATAAAATGCTAATCAAATTCAACTTTCATAACTCTAAACCTGTTTCCACACCTTATGATTCTTCTATATCCTTGAAGAAGAATGAAGGTGAACCTGTCTCCCAGCTGAAATATTCTCAGATGATTGGATCTCTTCTTTACATATCCAACCGAACCAGACCTGATATAGCTTATGCTGTAGGGAGACTGAGTCGGTATACTAGCAACCCTAGCAAAGATCATTGGACTGCCTTAGAAAGAGTATTCAAATATCTGAAAGGCACAATTGACTATTGCTTGACTTACACTGGTTACCCTAATGCTATAGAAGGGTATAGTGACGCCAACTGGGTCACGGATTCCAACAGTGTAAAGTCTACATCTGGATATGTATTTCTTTTTGGTGGTGCTGCTGTATCCTGGAAATCATGTAAGAAAACAATAATTGCCAGGAGCACCATGGAATCTGAGCTGATTGCTCTTGATACTACTTGCACAGAAGCCGAATGGTTAAAAGATCTTCTCTCTGAACTTCCTTTGGTCCCTAAACCCTCTCCTCCTATTTCCATTCACTCTGATTCTAGATCTACCATAGAGCTTCTAAAGCAAGTACATGTAAATAAAAAACATAACAGATATATTCAAATAAGATATAAGTCTGTACAACGCCTATTAGGCAAAGTTGTGATCTTGGACTTTGTAAAGTCTGAGAAAAATCTTGCTGACCCTTTGACTAAGGGATTATCCAGGAGTGTGGTTCTGGATTCATCGAGGGAGATGGGGTTAAGCCCATAAATGAGGTCACTGACAGCGGCAACCCAACCCTTATTTGGAGACGTAGTCCCAATGTCGGTTCAATGTGGTAGAAACAAGCTGGACAAGTGACTCTCGTGTGGAGCATCGACCGATATATTTTTATATCATTATGTAGCATTTGCTACTACCCCTTCTCTATGGTGACGATGCTCTTATGATATAACTGGCTAGGCTGAGGTTTACTCTTAATAAGTCCAACGCATGTATTGTGGGGGGTATTAAATAAACAGTTGTAGTACCCTTTGAGGACTTACCTACGTGAGAGGAACCGTGATGGCCACGGTTGGGGGGGCAGGGCTGACCCCTAGAAACTCTCATGAGTCGGTTTTTTGTGAGCATGGCCTTTAACGCTCAACCCACTTAGCTCAATAGATAAAAACGTATTGTGTGTGTTTTTATCAATACCTGATCCAAGGGGCCTAATTCAAGGCCTAGTCCATTATGTCCCTCAGGTGGCGATGAACTCACTAAGGAAAGGCTCAAAGACGAAAGCTATCTTTTCCGAATTCACGATACGAAAGGTTGCCCAACCTATATTTATTTTGTGATTTATTTATTGATTTATTATTTTCAGTCAATATTGCCTTTTGGGGGGGGGACTATTGGAAGCTTTGTCATGAAAAGGCAATTTTGCCTTTGTGAATAGTCCCACATTGGAAAATGAAATGAATAGTGAAGGGTATATAATGGTTCTCTCCTTATTGGGCTTTGAATAGTGTTTTGGGTTTTGTGGGCTTTGCATTTCTACCACACACGCGCGTGCGCGCACGCACGCCACACCTCGCCCGTACGCGCGCCACGCCGCACCGCACACGCACACCCTTTTTGCTTCTCAAGCTTTTATTTTTGCA
>BQKN01000504.1:48122-70622 GCA_022839385.1 Asparagus kiusianus | reverse complement strand
ACCTGCCATGCACCACACCGTGCAATAACATGTTTCACCATCACAATTACTATCTCTCTAGTGGAATCAACAACAGGTGTAGGTACAAAGCAAGTAAAAGATTCTACAATAAATACATGATGAAATGATAGAACTCGAATTAATACATCCCATCAACCAAATAAGCTGGAATACATCGTCAATATCTGAAATGAAAAATAATAGTCTGGAGATCTTAACATTCCTCAAAGTACATAACATCTGATACATGAAATAAGGCACACAACCTTTACAACTCTAGAATATAAATATCTCAAGTCTAAAAATGTCTCAAGTGGAGCACAAAATGAAATACATCTAATAAGTGGATAAACAGGAGCTAATAAGAATCGCCCTCAACCTGCGACTCTCCGGGCTCGTGGCTCGTTACCTGAAAGGGGGAGGGACAATGAGCGTCAAAATACTAGCGAGCAACATCACAACCAACCCCAAGGGATAGGGCTCGTTGTATAGGAAAATACAGTTAATACATAATAATATAAGATCATTTATCCTAACAATAATGGGTTTCAGTACTTAGGAAATTATAACATGAGCGTAGGTATGTCGAGCGAAATAATCCAAACAAGGAAACCCTCATGTATATACCTTGTATCTCAAATTGTAAATCCCTAAATACCAAACCCAAAATCTAATACAGGAAACAATAAAGAAAAGAAAACAAACCCATATCTACCGATAAACGTAAACATGTCAAAGCTACAATAAGAGTCATATCTAGCCTAGGTAGCTATCATGTCCCAGCCTCATATATTATGTCGTATTCCAAACTCGGTTAAGAAACATACTCAAGGTTTAGAAATTATCCAACATAAGACTGTAGTGGATTATAGTCCAACACGAGGACTTTGATGGATTATAGTCCAACACGAGAACTTTAATGGATTATAGTCCAACACGAGGACTTTGATGGATTATAGTCCAACACGAGGACTGAAAGGTGAAAGCTTGTCCAACACGTGGACTATATATATACATATTAGGCAGTGTCACAGATGTATATATGTGCAAAGTTATGCATATCCAAATCTCACATGTATTTCTAGGTACAGGTCAACACTTGTGTTAAAATATCATCTTACATGTGTGGGTGAAAAATATAAATACTGCAATTTAATACTCAATAATCGAGGCGGCTCCTCGTACTCAAAGAGATAAGCAGTGAAGCTCATTTAAATACAAACGATGCGGTGGTTAGCCTGAAACAACTCAAAAGAAGAGGGCTGGAAGAGTTCACTAGTCAGTCGACTCATGATCGACTGACGACATCAGTCGACCCAAGGTCGACTGAACAGGGGGTTTCCCTCTTCGAGCATACTATGATTATTATGTCAAAATTCATCAAAATTAAAATCTATCCAACCTAAAATTTATATATTCAATTCTAAGCAAATGTGACAGTGAAAATTTTCGTATAAAACATGGAAAACGAAATCTTGCATGTTAAATCTAACATTAAATCACTAAACATGCATGAGAGCAATTAATTAAGATAAAACTCATTTTTATTTTTCTTTAAATAAATTCTCAGATCTGGGTTTCATCATAAATTCGTTGGTGAGAAAATTAGAGATCTAAAACACATGATTTTTAGCATCTACACTAATAAGAACATCGATTTATACTTAAAAATAATTCTTAGGCTCAATAAACCTCATGAAAAACGTTTAAAAACTCTTAAAAACATGGGAGAGAGATTGGGCGAGATGCTACTCACCTTAGGTGTGCTGAAGAATGATTCCCTTCGCTATAAACCACAAGAAGCTGCTGAAATCCCCCGAAAATCTCCCAAAAACACCCAAAAACGAACTAGGGTTTAGAGGGGGAAAGGAGGCTAGGGTTTCTCTAGGGAGAACTGATAAAAAGAGGTGTTTTCGGGTAGAGGAGATAATATATGAACAGTTAAACCCGACCCGCAAACCCAAACAAACCCGAACTGTAAAAACCAGAAAACCCTCGATGAGTTGACTCATGGTCAGTTATGAGTCGACTCATGGTCAGTTATGAGTCGACTCATGACTCATGGGTCGACTCATAAACTGATAAGTCGACTCAGCAGAAACTTCTGACAACGGGACTTGATATCGTGAGTCGACTCATGACAGTCATGGGTCGACTCAACCTGATGAGTCGACTCATGATGAGTTATGAGTCGACTCACGAGCTGAAAACCGGATTCTTTGAATCTACTGCTCGTCGTCTTGTTCCACGCTTCCACCATGTTGATTGACACCTCCATAAATTATCAAAATGTACGGGGTTTTACATTCTTCCCCCTTTAAAAGAATTTCGTCCTCAAAATTTAGAAATCATATCTAACACATAATAATACTTGAAAAGCACGACGATGGTCTAATCCAACCCGCACACATACACATCTCGTAAAATTAAACTCTAGATAAGCATATAGTGATATTCATACTTAACGATCTAAAATGATAATATTCTTACTCAACCCCTAATCTAACAGAACTAGTACGTCGGGCGAAAAATCCAAACAAGGAACCCCCCATATATATACCGTGTGTTCCGAAAGATTAAGAATTTAGTGAAAATACCCTCATTCTAGTGTTAAATATAAATATCAAGATATATGTAAAAACACCAGTAAAAACTCACATCATGGATAATTTAATTAATTTACCTGCTCAAACAAGTGTGGGTAGTCGCGTCGCATGTCCTCCTCACGCTCCCAAGAAGCTTCCTCAACTCCACTTCGGTTCTATTGAACTTTCACCAATGGAATCACCTTGTTCCCGAGTCTCTTGTCTTCTTTAGCAAGTATAGACACTGGGACCTCAATAGTAGTCAAATCATCTTGAAGTTTAATCTCCTGTGCATCCAACACTCGCTACTGCTCCTCATCATGCAAGTGCTTCTTGAGCATAGAAATATGGAATACATTGTGTATATTGGACATAGAAGCTGGAAGATCTAGTCTGTATGACACAGCTCCAATGCGCTCCAAAATCCGAAAAGGTCCAATATATCTCGGTGTAAGCTTCCCTCGCCTCCCGAATCGCTGCACGCCTTTCATAGGCGATACCTTCAGCATAATCAAATCCCCAATCTGAAACTCTAGTAGTCTTCGCCTCTTATCTGCATAGCTCTTCTGCCAACTCTGAGAGGCTAGAATCCGCTCCCTGATCAATGCTACCATCTCGGTAGTCTACCTCACAAGCTCCGGTCCAAGCATCAAGCTATCCTCTGGCTCTGCCCAACATATCGGTGATCTACAGGGTCTTCCCTACAATACCTCATACGGAGCCATAGCGATTATTGCTTGATAACTGTTGTTATAGGCGAACTCTATCAGTGGAATATGATCCTCCCAGCTGCCTTGGAAGTCAATGACACATGCCCGCAACATGTCTTCTAACACCTGATTCACCCTCTTTGTCTGACCATCCGTCTGTGGGTGGAATACACTGCTATAAGATAGTCTGCTGCCAAATAAGTCCTGAAAACTCCTCTAAAAATATAAAGTGAATACTGATCCTCGATCTGACACGATCGTGTCCGGAACCCCGTGAAGTCGAACTATCTCTCGAACAAAGATCCTCGCATACGCCTCGGTTGTATAAGTAGTCCTCACTGGAATAAAATGTGCTGACTTCGTCAACCGGTCCACTATCACCCAAACTGAATCATTCCCCTTCTTCGACTTCGGCAACCCTACAATAAAGTCCATAGAAATGTCCGTCCACTTCCACTCTGGAATAGGCAACGGCTGAAGTATCCCTACCGGTCTCTGATGCTCTGCCTTCACATGCTGACAGGTAAAACACTTAGCCACATACTCTGAAATCTCTCTTCGCATGCCACTCCACCAGAAATGTCTCTTCAGATCCTTGTACATCTTGGTAGTCCCTGGATGTACTGTGTACCGAGTACGGTGTGCCTCATCAAATAACTCCCTCTTTAGCCCTGCACTGGCTGGCATAACCAATCTACCCTTCATCCGTAGATCTCCATCTGCTTCAATGGTCCACGGCCTTAGGCTCTTTGGAAATTTTCATCTTACGGATTTGGATCCAAGAGTCTTCCAACTGAGCTCTGACAACTCTGTCACTCCAAGATTGATGCACTGACACAGCTCCCAAGAATGTACTGGTCCCACCAACCTCAGGTCTAAAATCAAAATAACTAAGGATGAGAAGATCTCGATGTAACGAGCATCTCAAAGCCGCAACCTGATGTCGACGCTTCCTACTCAAAGCATCTGCTACGACGTTCGCCTTCCCCGGATGATACTGAATCGCGAACTTGTAGTCCTTGATAAACTCAATCCATCTTCGCTGTCTCTGGTTGAGTTCCTTCTAAGAGAAAAGATATTTCAGACTCTGATGGTCTGTGAACAACTCAAACTGCACTCCATACAAATAGTGCCTCCATAACTTCAGTGCAAATACCACTGCTGCTAACTCCAATTCATGAGTAGGATAGTTCTGCTCATGCACTCTTAACTACCGTGAGATGTAAGCTACTACTCTCTGATTCTGCATAAGGACGTCTCCCAATCCTTTCAAAGATGCATCTGTGTAGACAACGAATGTCCTGTCGCTGCTCGGAATAGTCAAAACCGGTGCTGTAGTCAACTTAGCCTTCAATGCATCAAAGGCCTCCTGGCACTCTGTGCTCCAAATAAACTATACACCCTTCTTCGTAAGGCGTGTAAGTAGCGTCAAAATTTTTAAGAAGTCCTGGTTGAACTTCCTGTAATAACCTGCTAAACCCAAAAAGCTACAAATCTCCGTCACCGTCTTTGGCGATTCCCAATCAAGCACTGCTATAACCTTAGCTGGGTCTACTGATATGCCCTCTCTGCTGATGATGTAGCCGAGAAATCTGACATCTAAAAGCCAAAACTCGCACTTGCTGAACTTGGCGTATAACTGGTGCTCCCGTAGGGTCTGCAAAGCTAATCGCAGATGCTGCTCATGATCTGCCTCCGATCTTGAATAAATGAGGATGTCGTCATGAAAACAATCACGAACTGATCTAAGAAGGGACGGAAAACCCGGTTCATCAAGTCCATGAATACCGTGAGTGCATTGGTCAGTCCGAATAGCATGACCAAGAACTCAAAAGATCCCTATCGCGTGAGGAAAGCGGTCTTGGGGATATCCATCTCCTGAACCCGTAACTGATGATAACC
The DNA here is from genome assembly GCA_022839385.1 of Asparagus kiusianus. NCBI lineage: Eukaryota > Viridiplantae > Streptophyta > Magnoliopsida > Asparagales > Asparagaceae > Asparagus > Asparagus kiusianus. The sequence continues at coordinate 65,425 of BQKN01000504.1, read as the reverse complement.
AGAACGAAGATCAATCTTTAAGAAGAACTGTGCTCCCTATAACTGGTCGAACAAGTCATCAATCCTAGGTAGTGGATACCTATTCTGGATAGTGACCTTGTTCAACTCCCGATAATCTATACACAATCTCATACTGTCGTCCTTCTTCTTCACGAAGAGGACCGACGCGCCCCACGGAGAATGACTTCGATGAATAAAACCCTAAGCTAACAACTCATCCAACTGGGTCTGAAGCTCCCTCATCTTAGCTGGTGCCATATGATAGGGTGTGCGGGATATCAGGGCTGTGCCCGACTGCAACTCAATACAAAACTCAACCTCTCTCACAGGAGGTAACCCAGGTATGTCCTGAAAGACATCCTGATAATCCAAGACAACTCTAGTCTCTAACAAATCAGAACTCTGATCCTGTCGCATCACCTCATCGATGAACGCCAGAAACGACTCCGCAAAGCGATTGCCCTGAGAAGTGGCCACAATCATCTCGGACCCATCGGACGCTCGCAATCCGACTGTCTTCGCAAAATAGCCAATACTAATATGGTAAGACGACAACCAATCCATACCAAGGATGACATCAAACTCGGACATATGCAAAACTATTAGATCGACTATGAACTCGGACTCGTCTAAACTGATAATACACCTCCTACAAACGCTCTCCAGAAGTGATACCTCTCCTAGAGGGGTGAAAACTGATAAAGGGGTGTCTAATGAATGAGCTACGAGCTGGAGTCTAACCATGAAAACATACAAAATTAAAGAATGCGAAGCTCCTGAATCAAAAAGAATACGGGCGGGAAAGGAATTTAGAGGAACGTACCATCCACAATTGCACTACTGGTACCATGATCACGAGGAACCACTGCATATACTCCGCCCGGGGCTGAAGATTGTTCTACCGCTAGTGTTGGAAAATATGGGACAATCTGCCCCTGGGGGCCTCCTGGACTGCTCGAACCTGCCCCTCTAGCCTCTGCGCTGCTGGCGGTGCCTCAAGCCTGACCTACTGACTCTGACCTCGGCCCTGCTGTCGCGGCTGCTGCTAGTTCGGACCCCTGCCCTGCTGAGCTCTCGCTGGTGCACTACGACATTCTGATGCCTTGTGTCCCACCTTGTGACAGTTAAAGCAAACCCCCTGAAACTTGCGCTGCTGATGTGCCCTCTGATCCTGCTGGGGTCTCCTCTTATGAGGGCCCTGCTGCTGCTGCTGCTGATGTCCTAACAAAGGCCTCATGTTCTTCCCCTTGTTTCCAATCTGTCCCGCCTTAGTCTTCCCCTCCTTGTCCTTCTGAAACATAGCCGTCTCCTTCTCCTGTGAGGTGGCGGCCTCTGCTACCTCCCGGACTGAATAGAACTTCCTAGAGATGAGGTATCGACGAAGATTAGGGCGAAGCCATGCTAAGAACATCTGAGCCTGACGCTCTCCTATCTGCCACATCCCCATGAAATACAGCAACTCCATGTACTTGCTCTCAAACTCTGCAACTGATATGTCCCCCTGAGTCAAACAGGACAACTCAAATTCCTTTCCAGTCCGTGCTACGGAAGAAACATACTGTGCATCAAAGAAGTAAATAAAATCCTCCCAAGTAAGGATCATCCGCTGCTCTAATAGAAACTGGAATCGGTACCATCTCCCGGTATCCCCCTTCAGACTATATGATGCCAGCCTTTACTTCTGAACTGTGTCTACATTGAGTATGTCTAGGACATTACTCACATCCTCCTTCCACTTGTGGGCTACAAGTGGGTCTGAAGAGCCCTAGAACTCCGGTGCTCTCATCTTCTGGTACCTCTCTACCAAGCGGAGCCAAGCCTTCTGCTCCGTGGCTCTATCCGGTATCACTGGTGGAATAGCTGTAGGTGCTACCTCTGGGTCTCTCTCTCTGATTGGGACGGCTGGTATCCCCTGTGGTGGAACTACTGGAGGTGGTGGTGGTGGTGTCGGTGGCGCGATATGACTTGCCACAAGCTTCTCAATCGCTGCCATCCTAGCTACGATAGGAGCCATGAGATCAATAAGGTACTGGAGAGCCTGCTGCGGCTCAGGTGGTGCCTGCTCCTACTCGGGTAGAGCCTGCTACGGTTCTGCCTGAGCGGCTCTGCGAGTGCGAGGTCTGCCACGTCCTTCCATTTCTCTCTGTCCTTAAGAAAATAAAAGTTCATGAGTCAAAGTAGACATATATACATACGTAATATATCACAATACGATTTTCACATCATATAGTATTCACGCATATACTTTAAGCAAAAATAGTTGTCATAAAAAAAATTCTCAAAATTTTGAGATTTACGCATATACCATCCTCACTCATACTAGGAAATTCTTAGCGAACTTTATACATGAATCCTAAGAAACTCTAACCTAGTTCCACGACTCGATACAGGATGATCCTAAGGATATTGGAACTAGAGCTCTGATACCAATCGTGACGCCCCTGGGTTCACACAAGGCTGCAGTCCGAGGTGAAACCAGGAATGTCAAACCTGCCATACATCACACCGTGCAATAACATGTTTCATCATCATAATTACTATCTCTCTAGTGGAATCAACAACAGGTGTAAGTACAAAGCAAGTAAAAGATTCTACAATAAATACATGATGAAATGATAGAACTCGAGTTAATACATCTCATCAACCAAATAAGCTGGAATACATCGTCAATGTCTGAAATGAAAAATAACAGCCTGGAGATCTCAACATGTCTCAAAGTACATAACATCTGATACACGAAATAAGGCACACAGCCTTTACAACTCTAGAATATAAATCTCTCAAGTCTAAAAATATCTCAAGTGGAGCACAAAATGAAATACATCTAATAAGTGGATAAACGGGCGCTAATAAGAATCGCCCTCAACCTGCGACTCTCCGGGCTCCTGGCTTGTTACCTGAAAGGGGGAGGGACAATGAGCGTCAAAGTGCTAGCGAGCAACATCACAACCAACCCTAAGGGATAGGGCTCGTTGTATATGAAAATACAGTTAATACATAATAATATAAGATCATTTATCCTAACAATAATGGGTTTCGGTACTTAGGAAATTACAACACGAGCATAGGTACGTCGAGCGAAATAATCCAAACAAGAAAACCCTCATGTATATACCTTGTATCTCAAATTATAAATCCTAAATACCAAACCCAAAGTCTAATACAGGAAACAATAAAGAAAAGAAAACAAACCGCTCTCTACCGATAAACATAAACATGTCAAAGCTACAATAAGAGTCATATCCAGCCTAGGTAGCTATCATGTCCCAGCCTCATATAATATGTCGTGTTCCAAACTCGGTTAAGAAACATACTTAAGGTTTAGCAATTATCCAACATAATATTGTAGTGGATTATAGTCCAACACGAGGACTTTGATGGATTATAGTCCAACACGAGGACTGAAAGGTGAAAGCTTGTCCAACACATGGACTATATATATCCATATTAGGCAGTGTCACAGATGTATATATGTGCAAAGTTATGCATATCCAAATCTCACACGTATTTCTAGGTACATGTCAATATTTGTGTCAAAATATCATCTTACATGTGTTGGTGAAAAATATAAATACCACAATTTAATACCCAATAAATGAGGCGGCTCCTCGTACTCAAAGAGATAAGCAGTGAAGCTCATTTGAATGCAAACAATGCGGTGGTTAGCCCGAAACAACTCAAAAGAAGAGGACTGGAAGAGTTCACTAGTCAGTCGACTCATGGTCGACTAACGACATCAGTCGACCCATGGTCGACTGACGACATCAGTCGACCCAAGGTCGACTGAACAGGAGGGCTTCCCTATTCGAGTATACTATGCTTATTATGTAAAAATTCATCAAAAATTAAAATCTATCCAACCCAAAATTTATATATTCAATTCTAAGCATATGTGATAGTGAAAAATTTCGTATAAAACATGGGAAACGAAATCTTGCATGTTAAATCTAACATTAAATCACTAAACATGCATTAGAGCAATTAATCAAGATAAAACTCATTTTTATTTTTCTTTAAATAAATTCCCAGATCTGGGTTTCATCATAAATTCGTTGGTGAGAAAATTAGAGATCTGAAACACATAATTTTTAGCATCTACACTAATAAGAACATCGATTTATACTTGAAAATAATTCTTAGGCTCAATAAACCTTATGAAAAATATTTAAAAACTCTTAAAAACATGAGAGAGGGATTGGGCGAGATGCTACTCGCCTTAGGTGTGCTGAAGAATGATTCCCTTCGCTACAAACTACAAGAAGCTGCTGAAATCCCGTGAAAATCTCCTAAAAACGCCCAAAAATGAACTAGGGTTTAGAGGGGGAAAGGAGGCTAGGGTTTCTCTTGGGAGAACTGATGAAAAGAGGTGTTTTCGGGTAGAGGAGATAATATATGAACAGTTAAACCCGACCCGCAAACCCAAACAACCCCGAACTGTAAAAACCAGAAAACCCTCGATGAGTCGACTCATGGTCAGTTATGAGTCGACTCATGACTCATGGGTTAACTCATAAACTGATGAGTCGACTCAGCAGAAACTTCTGACAACGGGACTTGATATCATAAGTCGACTCATGATAGTCATGGGTCGACTCAACCTGATGAGTCGACTCATGATGAGTTATGAGTCGACTCACGAGCTGAAAACTAGATTCTTCGAATCTGCTGCTCGCCGTCTCGTTCCACGCTTCCACCACGCTGATTGACACCTCCATAAATTATCAAAATGTACGGGGTTTTACAATAAACCTCTACTTGATAATGATAACATGAAGATAACATTTTGTAGACTAATATCAAACTCGATAATGCAGTAAATTTAGTTATGCCTTAAAAATTTTAGAACTTTGATGTAATAGGCATATCAAAAATTTTAGTTTTTAATTTAGAACTTTGATCTAACAGACATATCAAAGAACTATTATTCTATAGAGCAATGCATAACGGCTAATGCGATCAAAAATCTATATTAAATTCATATTTGACAAAATTCACATGAGACCTACATGATCCAAAACATCAGGTTAGAAACAATACAAATTATGTATCACTATGTTACTAATTACTGATAACAAAACTAATATGATTTTCAATATGGGTAAAACACTTCTAACCAAAAATAACTTCCCACAAAACTGCTATATCACACTCTTTATGCTAAATGACAACAACATTATTCTAGAAAAGCGACATACACCCTAGAAAATATAAGGTAGCAAAATCTTGACCTCTATAGGGAAAGCTTTTAAAATTTGAGAGATATAATTTTCTTGTAGCAAAATATTGTTAGTGAAATACAAAGCAATTGTTGGACCCTAGAGGGGGGGTGATTAGGGTCAAGAGGCTATAATTATGCAATAAAAATTAAGACAAGCAAACCACACTATTCTAATACAATCAAAGAAGAAGAGATAGGGTTAGGAATTGTTATCCTTTGACGCGCGATGTGTTAACGAGGTTCGGTCCGTTGACCTACGTCCCCGCTCCCCACTCTTGAGGAGAAATCCACTACACACCCCGGTTTGGAAGCCGGAACTCCGTCTACACAGCGATCCCCTCATGATCTCACACTACACAGTTGATCTCAACAGATCACACTCCCTCACAGTTGATCTACACAAGATCACACTCACAAAATAGTAGAAATGGTGCAAGACTCTCTCTTTACAAAGTCCCTATGACAAAGAGAAAGAGTGCAGTTGAAGCTGGGAAGTGAACACACAAGAACTCAGAGAAAAAACAGGTTTTGAAAATATTTGCTCAAGAGAAAATGGCGGCTCTGGTTTTTGCAAGTGTTAGGGCACAGAGGAAGAAGAAGGGTATGGTTTAAATAGGAGAAACCCCTCAGTTCAAAGACAAAAACCTAATCTTCCCAAAATAGAAACAATCTTCCAGCAGACTGTGCCAAAGATGGTGTACAGCTGGCACAGGAACCCAGGCAAGCGACCGTTTGAAAAAGGGCATCGGTTGACCGACAAACTTTTCGGTCGACCGATGTAAATTCCGGTCGACCGCGAGCCTGGTCTGAAAACGAGAAAACAAACAGAGACTTTATCGGTCGACCGGACCGGTCGACCGATAGAAAAAATAGAGCTTTCGGTCGACCGCATCGGTCAACCGACAAACTCTCTACTGTTTACTGACTAATGGTCATAGGTGCGGTCGACCGGTCCGGTCGACCGCATTCTGATATATCTCAGGTAAACAGTTTTGACTCACTTTAAAATATTTGCAAAATATTTATTTGATTTCTAAAAATTATGAAACTTTGTGAAAAGTTTTTAATACTAAAAACAAACTGTTTGGAAAAGGAATTTTGCAAATAGGTCCTCATACTTTTGAGAAATAGTATTTTGTGAAAAAACGCTTAAAATCATAAGTGTGAAAACATGTGTGTGATATCCCAATAGCTTCAACTGAAGTCAATAACTCTTTGCCTACATTCTAGCACTAGAGAGAAAAATAAAAGATAGCTAATATCCTCATATAGAATACAATACTTGAGTCTTGATATGGCTTGAATCGGATGAAGCTTTTATTTGAATTTGTTGTTCTTGAAATAACGTTGCTTCATCACTATGCCTCTTCCTCCTTTGGATATCATCATTGTAGCGCATATTCCATCCAATCCTCCATTTGTGGCACTAACATGCTTGATAAATGAATTTACTACATTTACACTCAATAAGCTATTAGTACCGATAATGGTGGTTGTAAAACATCATCAAAACATAAGGGCTAATAATCTCCCCTTTTTGATGATGACAACCAACCATTATATAAGAGCAAAAATAAATATAGCTTATAGATAGGTGCTCCCCCTATCTATGAGCTCCCCCTAAGTATGTGCAACAAATGAGGAGATTTCTCTCCCCCTTTGTCACCATCAAAAAGGGTAAAGAGAAATGCAACAAGTGCAAAATGCAACTAAACAAGCAAACAATGTAGAACTTTCACATAGTGCATAAGCCCAAACCATTTCTTATGCGACAAAAATCATCCTCTCCAAGGGGCTTAGTAAATATATCCGCTAATTGAGATTTTGTATCAACAAATACTAGGGATACATCTTGTCGCTCTACATGATCGCGTAAGAAATGATGGCGCACATCAATATGCTTGGTTCTAGAATGCAAAACTAAATTTTTGGAAATATTTATAGCACTTGTGTTATCACAAAAGATTTTAATATTTTGAAAATTCAAATCATAGTCAACTAAGCTTTGTTTCATCCATAAAACTTGAGCACAACATAAGCCGGCGGCAATGTATTCCGCTTCCGTAATGGACAATGCAACACAATTTTGTTTTTTGGAAGCCCAAGAGAAAAGTGAATTTCCTAAGAATTGGCATGTTCCATTAGTACTCTTGCGATCTACCTTACATCCAGCAAAGTCGGCATCACAAAAACCATATAAATCAAAAGAGGTGCTTTTTGGATAAAATAAACCAAGATTAAAGGTTCTATTAACATATTTAATGATCCTTTTAACCGTAATTAAATAAGATGCTTTAGGAGATGCTTGAAAACGTGCACATGCACACACACTAAACATGATATCGGGTCTACTAGCGGTGAGATAAAGAAGACTACCTATCATACCTCGATATAGTTTTTGGTCCACATCTTCACCACTTTCATCCGCATCAAGCTTAACACTAGTACTCATGGGAGTAGGCGCATGCTTAGAATTTTCCAAATTGAATTTCTTCACCAATTCCTTCGCATACTTGCTTTGTGAAATGAATATCCCATCCTTAGTTTGCTTGACTTGTAGCCCGAGAAAGAATGTAAGCTCTCCCATCATACTCATCTCAAAGTGATCCTGCATAACTTTAGAGAATTCCTTGCACAAAGATTCATTAGTAGCACCGAAAATGATATCATCCACATATATTTGAACTAAAATGAAATTATTTTTCCTTTTTCTCACAAAAAGAGTATTATCAATTGTTCCTTTTGAAAAACTATTTTCAACAAGAAAGCTAGAGAGGCGAGCATACCAAGCCCTAGGAGCTTGTTTCAACCCATATAAAGCTTTTTGAACCCGGTAAACATGATTAGGGAAAACATGATCTATGAAACCGGGGGGTTGCTCAACATATACTTCCTCTTCTATAAAACCATTTAAAAAGGTACTTTTAACATTCATTTGAAATAGTTTGAAATTTTTAAAGCTAGCAAATGTAAAAAACATCCTAATAGATTCCAACCTTGCAACCGGTGCAAATGTTTCATCATAGTCTATCCCCTCCTCTTGATTGTATCCTTGGGCAACCAAACGAGCTTTATTTCTAGTAACAATACCATGTTCATCAAGTTTGTTTCTAAAAACCCATTTAGTACCAATAATACTAGCATTGTTAGGTCTAGGAACTAACTTCCAAATATCATTTCTTTGAAAATTATTTAGTTCTTCATGCATAGCCAAAACCTAAAATTCATCATTTAAAGCATCATTAATCTTTTTAGGTTCTAGATGAGATAAGAATGCAACATTACCACACTCACTCAAAGCTTTTGAGCGAGTAATAACTCCTTTTGAAGGGCTCCCAATAATTTATTCCTTTGGGTGATGTGATGCGAATTTCCAAGTTTTAGGAAGTTCAACTTGATCATGAGCATTGGAGCTATCCACATCCTTTTGAGCTTCTATAGAGGGAGTATCATTGATTTGCAAGAAGTCCAATCCTCCCTCAACATCATCATCATCATCTTGCCTAGGTAGAATAACTTGAGAACCAACATTAGTCTCATCAAAAGTAACATTTATAGATTCTTCAACAACGAGACTTCGTTTATTGAAGACCCTATAAGCCTTACTTCGAGGTGCATAACCCAAGAAAATACCAATATCAATTTTGGAATCAAATTTATCATGGTTATCTTTTGTATTTAAAATAAAGCATTTGCAACCAAATATACAAAAGTAACCAATAAAAGGAGTTTTTCCATAAAAAAGTTCATAAGGAGTTTTCTTAAGCTTTGGTCTAATCAAAACACGATTTAAAACATGGCAAGCCGTATTAACGGCTTCCGCCTAAAAATATTTTGGTAAATCAAATGAGTTTAGCATAGTGCGTGCCATCTCTTGTATGGTGCGATTCTTCCGTTCAACAACACCATTTTGTTGTGGTGTTCTAGGAGCGGAAAACATATGAGCTATACCATGATGAGCACAAATATCATAGAAAAATTCATTTTGAAATTCACCACCATGATCACTTCTTATTTTAATAACTTTCAAATCTTTTCATTTTCAATTCTTTTGACATGATTAGCAAATTCTTCAAAACAATCATTTTTCTTTGTAAGAAATATTGTCCATGTAAAACGAGGGAAATCATCAATAATCATAAAAACATAGTGTTTACCTCCGAGCGAGGTAACACGCATAGGACCAAACAAATCAAGATGAAGTAATTGCAAAGGTTTAGAAGTCGATACCTCATTGATGGATTTGAAAGAAGATTTTGTTCGTTTACCTTTGGCACAATCCTCACATATAGTATCTTTGATGAAGTGCAAGCTAGGTAATCCTTTTACAAGATTTCTCTTAGACAATTTTGATATTAACTCCATATTTGCATGTCCAAGTCTCTTGTGCAAAATCCAAGGATTTTCATCAATCGCCGCAAGGCACTTCACATCTTGATTCACTAGTTTATTCATCTCAAAAATGTATACATTAGATTTGCGATTAGTAATAAAAACAATTTTTCCATTAATACTAATGATGCATTTATCCGGTTTAAATAAAATATCAAAACCTTTATCACTCAATTGGCTAATGCTAAGAAGATTATGATTCAAACAATTTACCAAATAAACATCTTCTATAACGGGTGAGGGTTTCTTACCAATAGAACCAATACCAGTAATTTTACCTTTCTCACCACCACCGAAGGAGACACTACCTCCTTTAATCCTTGATAGGATTGCAAATAACTCTTTGTTGCCTGTCATATGATGTGAGCAACCACTATCAAGGTACCACATCTCCTTACGTCGTTGCCGTGATGTTCCCTACAAAAGATAAAGATGAAGATGTAGTAGCTTTAGGTACCCAAGTCTTGGGTCCTTGGTGGTTAGTAGTCTTGGTACCTTTGGGTACCCATATCATTCCATAAAAATCATGGTTGTCTTTAATCCTACAATGAGTAGAAATGTGTCCATGTTTCATACAATATGTGCACACAAAATTTCTTTTGTATGTATGGGTGTGAGAACCATGAAACCTATTTCTACCATGGTGATCATAGTTAGCATAAGCATGAGTGGGTCTAGTCTTACAACTCTCAATTTCTAGTCTTTTAATCTTTGATCTTAATTGCTTATTCTCGAAATCGAGATCTCCTAGCAATTCATCTTTTAGTGCAAGAGAGGTTGTTAATTTTTCTAGCTTAATATCACAAGAAGCATGCAACTTTTTAAAAGAAGAATATTCTTTAGACATTCTCTTAAATTCAAAGTTCAATTCTTCTAAAGCCATAGCTATGTCACATTGCATGTAGAAAGATTCACTTTCGGTCTCGGATATTACCTCATGATCATGTGCCATGAAACAAATGTTGGGGTCATGAAGAGCAAATTTTGCTCCTTCTTCATCACTATCCGAATCACTTGGTTCGGATTCTTCCCATCCGGCATACATAACCTTCTTCTTCTTGTACTTCATGTACTTTTCCTTGAGCTTGGGGCAATCCTTAGCGATGTGGCCCGGTTCATTGCACTCAAAACATTTACCTACACGAGAAGAAAATTTGTTGTTAGATCGGGGGTTAAATTTCTTGTTCATTTTTATGAGTCTAGAGATTCTTCTAGAGAGATGAGCCAATTCTCTAGAAAAATCATCTTCACTATCCGATGACGAAGAGGAGTTATCACTAGCTCCTTTAAGAGCTATGGTCTTCAACTTTGGTGATGGCTCCTCAACTTCCCGTGATGGCACTTCCTCCTTCTCCTTCCCTTTGAGCTTCTTCTCATGGACCTTGAGCTTTCCGATGAGGCTATCAAGAGCTAGAGTGGTAAGGTCATGAGCTTCCTCAATGGCCGTAGCTTTGGGCTCCTATGCCGGAGTCAAAGAGCGAAGTATCTTGTAGTTCATCTCTTGAATAGATAATTGCTTGTCAAGACCATGTAATTCGTTGATGATATTAGTAAAACGGGAAAACATAGCATCAATGGATTCATTTGGAAGCATTTTAAACAACTCATAATCATGCATAAGCCCACTAATCTTAGATTCCTTAACTTGGGGGGTTCCTTCATGTGTGATACATAATTTTTCCCAAATTTCGTATGCGGTTGCACACGTGGAAACTCTATTGTATTCATTGGGAGAAAGACCACAAATTAAGGCGTTCATGGACTTAGCATTGAGATTGGCTAGGTGCCTTTCTCCATCGGTCATATTCCCAACTTTGGACTTCTCTACATATTTCTTTTCTATGAGCTCTAGGATGTCAAGATCAATGCAACGAAGGTAAATTCTTATCCTAGCCTTCCAATAGGCAAAATTACTCCCGGTGAAGAGAGGTGGTCTAGTGGTGGATTGTCCTTCTAACATATGCTTATTCAAAGAAGCCTCCATTAGATCTTTTCTCTAAGGCGGTTAAACCAAAAACTAGTATAGAGACCAAAGCTCTGATACCAATTGTTGGACCCTAGAGCGGGGGTGATTAGGGTCAAGAGGCTATAATTATGCAATAAAAATTAAGACAAGCAAACCACACTATTCTAATACAATCAAAGGAGAAGAGATAGGGTTAGGAATCGTTATCCTTTGACGTGCGATGTGTTAACGAGGTTCGGTCCGTTGACCTACGTCCCCGCTCTCCACTCTCGAGGAGAAATCCACTACACACCTCGGTTTGGAAGCCGGAACTTCGTCTACACAGCGATCCCCTCACGATCTCACACTACACAGTTGATCTCAACAGATCACACTCCCTCACAGTTGATCTACACAAGATCACACTCAAAAAATAGTAGAAATGGTGCAAGACTCTCTCTTTACAAAGTCCCTATGACAAAGAGAAAGAGTGCAGTTGAAGCTGGGAAGTGAACACACAAGAACTCAGAGAAAAAACAGGTTTTGAAAATATTTGCTCAAGAGAAAATGGCGGCTCTGGTTTTTGCAAGCGTTAGGGCACAGAGGAAGAAGAAGGGTATGGTTTAAATAGGAGAAACCCCTCAGTTCAAAGACAAAAACCCAATCTTCCCAAAATAGAAATAATCTTCCAGCAGACTGTGCCAAAGATGGTGTACAGCTGGCACAGGAACCCAAGCAAGCGACCGTTTGAAAAAGGGCATCGGTTGACCGACAAACTTTTCGGTCGACCGATGTAAATTCTGGTCGACCACGAGCCTGGTCTAAAAACGAGAAAACAAACAGAGACTTTATCGATCGACCGGACCGGTCGACCGATAGAAAAAATCGAGCTTTCGGTCGACCGCATCGGTCGACCGACAAACTCTCTGCTGTTTACTCACTTTAAAATATTTGCAAAATATTTATTTGATTTCTGAAAATTATGAAACTTTGTGAAAAGTTTTTAATACTAAAAACAAATTGTTTGGAAAAGGAATTTTGTAAATAGGTCCTCATACTTTTGAGAAATAGTATTTTGTGAAAAAACGCTTAAAAGCATAAGTGTGAAAACATGTGTGTGATATCCCAATAGCTTCAACTGAAGTCAATATCTCTTTGCCTATATTCTAGCACTAGAGAGAAAAATAAAAGATAGCTAATATCCTCATATAGAATGCAATACTTGAGTCTTGATATGGCTTGAATCGGATGAAGCTTTTATTTGAATTTGTTGTTCTTGAAATAACGTTGCTTCATCACTATGCCTTCTCCTCCTTTGGATATCATCATTGTAGCGCATATTCCATCCAATCCTCCATTTGTGGCACTAACATGCTTGATAAATAAATTTACTACATTTACACTCAATAAGCTATTAGTACCGATAATGGTGGTTGTAAAACATCATCAAAACATAAGGGCTAACAGCAATGTTCAAAAAAACCAAGTGCACACATAGATTAATCAATGAGAGTAATCCTATGACAATCTACAATATTATCTTGTAGACATATAATTCACCCAAAAAACCTCCTATTGAAATATTGCAACATTTATTATTCGTTGTTCAAAGAGAATGAAGTTTAGAGGGTCTTGTGAAAAATTCTTCAAATGTCAATTTTTTTGAAATTACACTAAGTTTGTGTTTGGATTTAAGGAATTTTAGAGTTTAAATTTTGTAATTAATTCCAATCTATTGTGTAAGAATCATTAGGATTCTAATTATAGAATTTTTAGCTCCAAAGTTATTTTGGTAGTTTCTGATTTTAAGGTGTTTGTTTAGTTTTTTTTCTAGGAGAGTGTTTGCAATTGTTAATTTGTAGGGAGTTGTTTGTAAGTTTAATTTTTTTATAATGTCATTTGTAATTTTTAATATTTTCATAGGGGTCTTACTAATTTTCAAACTTTTTGGGAGGCTTTGTAATTTTAAATTATGCAAAGGGCAAATCTGAAATATTAGATTTTTAGAGTGTTTTTCATAATTTTTTAATTTTGACATTTTTTTATTTTTAAACAATTTTAAGAGTTTTTTTAATTTTTAATATTCAATGGCTGTTTATAGTTTTAGATTGTTCAAAGTGCTAATTAAAAATTTTAGATTTTCAATGTGTTTTTTATTTTCACTTTTTTCAGACTGCTTTCTACAACTTAATATTTTTAAAAGACTATTTGTAATTTTTAAAAATTTAAAGTTCTCTGTGTAATTATAAATTGTTTATGGAATTTTTTTAATTTTTAAGGTGTTTTTTTTTGTAATTTTTGGATTTTGAGGATTTTTTTTTTCTAATTTTTAGATTTTTCAAGGATGTAGTTAGTATTTTTTAACTTTGAGGGTGTTATCTATAATTTTAAGTTATTTAGTGGACTGTTCAAAATTCATGTTTTTAGGGCAATTTTATAATTTTTAGTGAGGGGTTATTAGTAATTTTTAGGTTCTGTTGTTCTGCCTGTAATTTAATATTATTCAAAAGGTTGCTAAAAAATTTCATCTTTTTAGGGGTTTTGTGTAAATATGCATGTAAATTTTGGGTTTTTGTATAAACATGCATATAAACTCTTATTTGTTATCATATAATAAATTTATTAGCTTTGCGGAGCATCTTTCAATCTTCCACTTACGCTCAAAACCATTCCAATATAAATTTTAAACCTATCTTTTCAATGTGTTTCTCAAACACCTTTTGACTTAAAGATTTAATCAATAGGTTTGCCACATTATATCAAGAAGCAACTTTGGCAATGTCTATGTCTCCTCTCTTGGTAATTTCTCTCACCAAGTGATACTTTCTTTCAATGTGCTTTCATCTATGATGAGTCTTAGACTCTCTAGCTTGCGTAATTGCCCCGCTATTATCACAATACAAATAAATGTGAGATTTGATAGTAGGCATGACACTAACTCTTGCACTAATTTTTCAATCCAAATTGCTTATTTTACTACTTCACAAGCGGCAATATTCTATTTTAGTTGTAGAATAAGCTATAGTTTCTTGCTTATGACTCTTTTAACTAATAGCTACATTATTTAATGCAAAGACAAACCCTAATGTAGATCTTCTATCGTTAGAATCCGACTAGAAATCAGGATTAATGTATCCTTCAATCTTTAAAGGATAATCACTAAACACTAAATAATAATGTTTTGTTTAGTTAGATATTTAAGAATATGCTTGATTGCAGTCCAATGTTCTCCTTCAGGATTGGACTAATATCTACTAATTCCACTTACTTCTTGAGCAATACCTAGCGTAGAACACAACATTGCATACATAAGACTACCCACAACAGAATATATGGACATTACTTCATTCTTTCCAACTTCTTATCTATATGAGGTGACATTTTCTTAGATAGAGTGACTTTGTATCCAAAAGAGATAAGTCTCTTCTTTGAATCTCACAACTTAAACTTGACCACTATCTTACCAATATAAATAAACTGGAATAATACTATTAACTTATTAACTCTATCTCTATAGAATTTAAGTCCCAAATCATATGATGCCTCACCCAAATATTTTATAGAGAATTAGTTAGATAACCATAGTTTAATAGGTGATAACATTCCAACATCATTCAGATTGTTCAAAACTATTTGATAAAAATTAGTTTTTTTAGTTATAAGTATTTGATAAAATCTTTCATAGAGAATTTATTAGACAATCATAATTTTTGTTTTTTCAAAGCCTTTTTGGATGTTGTTTATAAACTTTTAATATTTGGTGGTAATTTATATTAGTCAAAGGGCTGATCAAAGATTTTAGATTTTCTGAATGTTTTTATATTTTTATCTTTTTTGGGGTGTTTTAAGCAACTTTAAAATTTTGGAGGTCCATAAATCTTAAAATTTTATAGTGTTGTATATATGATGAGGTGTGTTTGTGAATATGTTGAGATTGTAAGTGCACAATCAAGTTATACTATAGAAAATTGTCGAATCCCATGAGGAAGGTGTTGTAGGAATTAATCAAAAGTGGTTCTTAAGTTATGTGTGTGACAATTACGAATGATAAATGTGTGATTGTGGAGAGATATAAGGAGAGTGGTTGTGACTATATGAAAACAAAAACAAAACTAGATTGAGAGTGGAGAAAGAAAGATGAAGAAATAGAAGGAAAAAACAAGAATTAATAGGAAAATTAAGAAAGTAAAAGTTGGAGGATTCAATTAGAGATATGAAAAATCTAGAATTGCATTCACTAGCCAATTTCAATTATAAATTATGAATTATTCTCTTTTTATCATATTTTACTTTATATTTATTAAGCATAGACTATCAAACCACTTAAGGAAAGCATAACCTATCAAATTATCATCTAAGTAAAATTAATATTCATGAAAAGAATAACAACCAAATAGTAATTCTAGAATTCCTCCTATCAAGTAGTTCTCTAGTTGATTATCTTAAACATGATCATTTTAAGCGCAAGAGAGTAATTCACAGTTCATCAAGAAATTAGACTAGCTTCATGCAATTCTAAAATTCTTACAAGAATTAGTTTCACATCTTAAAAAATAAAAATAAAGAAACAAAGGGAGAGAATGAAAATAAAAACTAACTCCAAAGAGGGTTCTAGACTCTAAGTAGGATAATGAAAATAAAAACTAAACGGGTTCTAGCCTCTAAGTGAGAGAATAAAAGGAAAATAATGAATAAAAATAAAAACTAATTCCCAAGAGGGTTCTAGTCTCTTGACGAAAAGTGCAAGAAAATAAAATCTAAACTATATAAGAAAATAAATCTATACTACAAAATAATTGCAAGAAAATAAAGATATGAAAGTAAATCTACTCTACAATTCATGAAAATAAATATAATTCAAGAGAGTTTTATCCCCTTGAATCTCTAAAGCAAGAAAAATATTGCAAGAAAAATAAAAAGACGAAAGATAAAATTTACATCTCAAGAGGGTTCTAGGCTCTTGATGAAGGTAAATCTTCATCTTGATCTTCATCTTCATCTCATCTTCATCTTCATCATCAAACAAAGAGAAAAAAAAATGAAGATGTGAAAAAAATTATTTTTTATTTACAACAAAAAGTTATAAATTTGGAAGGTCTTCTTAATTAAGAGTAACCCTCCACTCTAAATAGAGTTTTTATAAACAATTTCACACACAAAACCCTCACCCTCTACCCCTATTTATAGCCTACAACAATGAATGAGAATAAAAAGTTAAAATTTTGGAAGGTCTAATTAAGAGTAACCCTCCACTCCAAATAGAGTTTTTATAAAATATTTCACATACAAACTCCTCACCCTCTATCCCTATTTATAGCCTATAGTAATGAATGAGAACAAAATTTTTCACACACTAACCCCACCCCTAAAAATTTGCTAGTCCTCTAGCAAAGAGAGAAATTAAAAGAAAAAATCCTAACTTATTTTTGCAGGAATTGCAGTTGTATTTAGTGTATACAACAAGCCTTTAAACTGTTAGGTTATCCCAAAGGACATGTTATAGTTTCGTGAGGTTTTGCAGTGAATATTCCCATAAAATTTGGTTAACTTTCCAATTTAAAAAAGTTAGTGAATAATTAATTTAATTGATATATTTAAATATCTTGAAACTAGTTTTTTACTCTAGAAAATGTTTTTATGTATAACTCTAAGGCAAATCTCTTAGAGAATCTTTTTATTATAGTTATACAAAATTAAGTCTAACTTAGAAATTTAATTTAAAAGTTTTTTACTCTAGAAAATGATTTT
>BQKN01000504.1:34902-47722 GCA_022839385.1 Asparagus kiusianus | reverse complement strand
ATTTTGTTCTACTTTATCGGGCTTTCTAAGTGACCATTTAACGAGTTTTGGGCCAATGAATCCGAATCTAATTGAGCTTAGATCATTAAGCATAGAAATACTCTGTGGGCTTAATTACTCGGTCAACTTAGCCTTTATAAGATAGAACCACATTGAGTTTCAAGAGAGTTTTTATTGGTGCCCATTTTTTGTACTCTTCTTTTACAAAGTTAGTTTATTTAAATATATATGTATGCATGTATATATATCTTAAAAAAACATTTAGATTAAGATATCTTGAAAAATTATTTTCTACTCTAAGTTAAGCATACAAAAATTTTATTCTTTTAATTAAAAGGCTAATATGGTGTTTGGGAAGGCTTATTTTTGAAGCTTATAAGTTATGCTAGATTTTATTGACTTTTGGCTTTTATGATAATAATACTTATATTGGATGGTGTAGTAATTTGTTTGGTCAAATCTAGCTTATTTAGGTGAGCTTATAAGTTAGTTTTTTAAAAGCCGGGGTATACCAGCTTTTTAAAATGTGACTTATAAGCTAACTTATTTTGTATTTTACAAGAAATAAAAAACTAGCCTAAAAATTAGTTTGACGGTGAAATATACCTACCCAAACACCCTCTAAGTCAAGACTTTAGTAAGGTATACTATTTTTAAAAAACATTTCTTAAGAAATTTATTTAAAGTTATCATAAAAGTTAAACTTGCATATAAATCTAAGAATTATAAAAATTAAAATTTATCAAATAGATTAATTATTAATTAACTTTATTAATTTGGCAAGTTACAACATTTTTTTATGTTTTTTCTAAAGGAAGAAAAAAATGACATTGCAAAAAGGAAGAAGAAAATTAAGGTAAAGAGAAAAAAATAACTAGTCCCCACCCTCACATCTAAATTTTGCATTGTCCTCAATGTAAACTCTATAATGCACAAAATAATACAGATAAGAAATGAAGCACTTACAATTATTCGATCGACTTATAACAATGATGAAATGATAAAAATATGTAATTACCTTTGGTATGAGGAGGATGAAGTCAAAATTTTCTTTTTCTTCTTTTTCACATTTTTTTCTTTTCTTTCTTCCATTTTTTAATTTTGTTTTTTTACTTTTTATTTTTTTTATTTTTTCTTCTTTTTTCTTTTGTTTTTTAAAAAGAATAAAAAACTCTCAAATAGAGAAGAATGAATTCTTTTATTAGTTGTATTATTATGAGACAGAAACTGAGAATATAGAATAATAGATTGAACATGAAAAGCTCATATTCTACATCAAATGCTACCTTATTGCTAAAAATTCTACCCTAGATTTTAAAGAAGTCTAAGATGATGAACTCAAAAAGGTGCTTAAATTCTATGTATTCCGAAGGTTTTAATAAATTTTGCAGCAATTGAAGGTAGGTGTCAATTGTGTTATGCATTTTGAATACCTCAGATTTGTACTTAGATTCCTTATTAATAAAAGTTTGTCCTAACACAACCAGTTTTTTTTTAAAAAATTCATCAAACCCAAGATTTATGGTTGAATTATGAAAATTTGGTGGTTGTTTGTATTCTAGGAACCTAAGTTCATCCTCAAACAGTTCTTCAAAATTAAGATTAGGTAAACATGTATCTAACATAACTTCATTATTCTGAAAGATCTGATCTAACACAACTAGAATCTTTAGCTCCTCCCAAAGATTTCCTCAAAGCTCAGTCTAACTCATTCTCTTCTTCTAACTCTTTAATTGAACTTTCCTAAATGTAATTTATTTTTAGAGGTTGATTATTTGGTTGGTTCTCTGAATTGAAAATGTTGAGATCAGCAGTCAAATTTCCAAAGGATAGTTTTATTTGACTATCTCTACAATTGATGAAAGCATTAGAAGTGGCTAAGAACAATCTTTCTAAGATGATAGATATCTATCCTTTGGGATTGGAAATGTGTTGTGTTTCCAAGACTATGAAATCCACTGGAAAAATAAAATCCCCAACATTAATTAGAACATCCTCTATCTCACCCATAGGGACTTTGACAGATCTATCAACTAACTATAAAGTGCATCTGCTTGGTTTGAGTTCTTCTACACCTAGTTGCTGGTAAACTGAATAAGGAAACAAATTGACACTGGCCCCTAAGTTTAAAAATGCCTTATCAATGAATCTATTTCCAATGACATATGAGATGGTAGGACAAACCGGATCCTTATGTTTTAAATGTATGGGCTTTGAGAGTATTTCACTAATATTGGTGACAAGGAAGACTTTCTTCGGAACATTTATTCTTCTCTTTTTAGTGCACAAATCTTTTAAAAATTTTGCATAAGAAAGGATTTGTTCAATTACATCTAGGAGAGGAATGTTAACCTTAACCTACTTAAAAGTTTTTAGGATCTTCTCCTACTGAGGGGAGTATTTTCTATGTTTGAATCTATCTGAAAAGTGAGCAACTGGTTTAAACCTATCAAAATTAGGCTCAGGTTTGGGATCAGATTCTTGGTCATCAGAAGGGGGTGAATGCTAAATAGAATTATCAAAAGGAGAGAGAATTTTTTCAAATTTAAGAGTTTGAGTTGGAGGAATTCTAACTTGATTATCGACCTGTTTCCCTGACTGTAGTGAATGGATTGCATTCACTTAAGCTTGGTAGGTTGAACTTGATCCCCTATCCTAGGAGTTGGCCACGAGTTGACTCGGAAATGTTCCTTTTTCTCTCTCACTCATAGTACTAGCTAGTTGACCAAGTTGGATTTCTATCCTAGCTATGGCTTGGGTGTTGGAATTGAGAATTTGTCTGATTGATTGCATGAAGGAATTCAAAGTGTTGAGTGTTTGAGTCAACAAGTTAGTGGTCTGTGTAGAAGCTTTAATCATGGTCTCCAAACCCTTTTCTAGAACATTAAGATGTTTATCATGATTAGAATTTGGAGGAATATGATGTACAGATTGATGGTGAGGAGACTGATTTGGATATAGCAGATATAGTTATTGAAAAGTATTTTGGGAGCTAAAAGAAACTGTGTTACCCTTAGAAAATTGTTCCTTTAAAGTGGGAGTAAAGTTTCAATGTCCGAAGTAGCTTCCTTGAGTCCATGCAACGTTTAGGTGATTTCTCCAGCCTAGATTGTAAGTTGAAGAAAATGGATCATTCACAGGATGTTGGAATGCAATGTTTATCTGACCTAGTAGTTGATTGTTTCCTAAGGAAGGACATTCCTCTGAAACATGAGATGGAGAAAGACAGTTGTGATAACCTAAGGTAGAAACTTGATTGATTTAAGCTAGAGTTTGTTCTTTGATTTCTAAATCTTCTAACCCATGCATGATTGTAGTTATATTTGCTTTAGAGCTATGTAACTATCGGAATGCCCAACATGTATATTTTGTAAAAAAAAATCAAAGTGGTGCTAGTATCCATTAGAGGAGAAATAATATTTGGGTAGGCTAATCTCTTCTTGACCAAGCCGTATTACCAATCTCTAGGAGAGTAGAGCAATCCCTAAATATTTACTCCTTAGATACATATTAGTATCACTTTGTTTGTAAAAAAAATTGTGAGGTGCATGCTTCCAGAAATTTATTTCTTTCTGTTAATTACTCTTGTTAAAAGAAACCCCTAATTAGTAGAAAGCAAAGAATTAAATAGATATTAAAAATTAAATGCAAAAAGATATTAATTTTATTATCTTTCTAATGTATTACAAAATTTAAGAGAAAGAATATGGGATCTTGGGTCTCCAGACAATGTTCTGGAGCCCTCCTCCCTTTCAAAAATGAAAAAATGTAGAGGACTTTGTCGTTGTTGTTTCAAACTCAAAGTCTCTCTTTCTTTTCAATCTCTCCGCCTTCTCCTTATCTTTTCTGTCGTTCTTTTGTTATCGTCCCCCACTCTTTTCTGTCGTTCTTTTGTTATCGCCCCCCCCCCCCCCCCCGCATCCCCCACCACTGAATGACAAATGAGGTCTTAATTTATAGGAAGACAAGGGGAAGTTATTGTCAGGTGTTTGAAAGGGATTGGTGTGGAAGTTATTATAACTTCCTTATCACCTTATCAAGATTGTTGCATTCATTTATCATAATGAACATTTCCTTTGTCTTTCAATTATCACTTATCTATTAGCTTATCTTTTTTTTTCTTCCTTAAAATAGGTGTTATGTGGAGCCTATATACCTTCAAGCTGAAATTAGGTGTGTCGTGTGAGTATCCTCGAGTTAGATTTTATTGATAAGACTTATGATCATATGATAACACCAATATATCAAAATTGACATGCACCCTCAAGTTTGAGAATTTGGTTAATAAGAAGGGGTGAGGCATGTGTTTTTTTTTGTATTGGATTAACAGATGGTACATGTACTCTTAAACTTACATGAGGTACTGTTATCCTCAACTTGATTTTCATTTATATGAGGTACTATCCCTCACATTGATTTTGATTTATATGAGGTATTATCCCTCACATTAAGTTTCATTAATAAGGTTTGTTGATGTGATGCCCTAGGGTTCACACAAGGCTGCAGTTCAAGGTAAAATCTGGAATGTCAAACCTATCAAGCACCAAACACCATGCTACGGCATGTTTTACCATCACAGTCACTATCTCTCTAGTGGAAACAACAAATAGGTGAATGTACAAAACATGCAAATAATAAAAGTAGTATAAAATCAGATATGCACAGAAGAAGTATATCAACAAATGAGCCCAATGAAATAGAATGAAAATATCTCTGAGTCTGAAATACATCTCAACACAATGAGTCAAATAAAATCTCACTAAGGCACTCAGCCTCTACAAAATGAATACAACTCTAAAGTCTGAACAATGAACATATCTATACAGTGAAGCTTCAGCTACTAAGACTGTGCGACAATGACTATGCTAGAACTCCGTCATCCTGCGACTCTCCAAAACTCTGATTAGCCTGAAAGAGACAATTTAAACAAAAAAAAAACAACAAGAGCGTTAGGGTGCTACAGCAATATCACCTCCATCCGTCCCCAGGGGAAGGGCTGCTAGATGAAGTGGAGGCTCTATCTATTAAGCATAGTCTACCTATATCATTTTCCCCGTATCGAATAGAGTTAATATTTAGACACCTACAAGATGAGACGTAATACGTCAAGTGAAATAATCTAAACAACAAAACCCTCATATATATACTATATGTCTCAAATTATAGATCCCTAAATACCAATTCCAACTCTATGAATAAAAACAACACTCAAAAGAAATACTCTAAGCCTCAACCATATAAACCAATGTTAAAATTCCGAACTACTTCTCAAGTAGTTGGCGCAATAATAAGAGAATATCATCCAACTTAAAAATCACCATAAGTTATATCCTGTATGCCACAAATCAAGAATGTACCCTACTCATGGGTAATCTAACATGGGAGTAACTACAACTGATAATACATATATGTGTACATCTTCTTGTGCAATAGCGATACTCTTGTAATATTCTTACTCAACCGCTCTGCGACAATAGGTTTTGTCTCCTTATTCCGGATACATAACATGATAATACTTTTGTAATATTCTTACTCAATCGTCTTACAAAAATAAGTTTTATCTCCCTATTCCGGATACATGAATAACGATATTATTGTAATAATATTACTCAATCGTCTTGCGAAAATAGGTTTTTGTCTCCCTATTCTGGATACATGAAATGACGATACTTTTATAATACTCTTACTCAATCGTCATGCGAAAATATGTTTTATCTCCCTATTTTCAGATACATGAAAAATGGCTATACACTCCCATATGCATTCATCAGCTCAACATGAGACAAAAATATGTTAACATAACATAATCTAAGTGTACGTGCATATATCTCGGTGTGCGTATCCATAACTGGTGATCACCTTCATCTCAGGTGTTAAACAATCTCTCAAACGTCATAATATATCAGTACAAGATCAAGAAACTCTCTCGAAAACCAAACAAAGCCAAACAAACATGCACATGCCATAAAAGAAGTTGGCGGTCGACCGGAATTATGTGGCGGTTGACCGCGATAGGTTTTTAGGGTTGCCTAGGCTTCTTCCAGACACGCGGTCACCCGCCGCTAAGGCGCGGTCGACCGAACACATGAATTCCAGAAATGTGCAGGTTTTTATATAGTGTTGTGCTCATGTTGCCTTTGTGATTCAAACATGTTTAAAACATACTGAAATATATATAAAACATACAACAACACTTAAACTTTGATAATCACTTGCTAAAATTCTCTCGAACATAAATTAAACTCTTGTGTTAATCTAATTAGGGTTTTTAACCTAATTAACCAAATTCTTCAATTTAAAGCATGAACTTTTAACATATTAAACATAAGCATGATTGCCAAACATCTCAGAAAGATATACATTCATTAAATCATATTTTTTAACACTTAGGTATCATAAACCTAGGGTTTTCTCATCTTTAATCATGATTAGAACATGATTAACAAGTTAAAAACAAAATTTTAAAGAACCCTAATGATCATGATCATGTTTCTATTATAAACCGCAAGGAAAACATGTAGATCTAATATTTGTTTCAGATCTAACAACAAAAATCTAATCTTTTTCATATTAGATTAAGATCTAAGCATGTAACCACAAATTAAACTTCTAACCTAGTTATTTAACTATGGGGATGGGTTTGGATACAAGTGATCTTGCCTTTGCATGTGAACAAGCCTCTCAAACAAACAACAAATGATCTCTCGATGCCAAACATCACAATTCCTCACTTTTCCTTTGACAAACACCCCGAGATCTCTCCCAAAACTCACAATTAGGGTTTGAGGAGGAAGGTTGCTGGTGTTAATCTCACATGAAAGAGGGTTAAAAGAGCTTTAAAACAAGTATATATACATAGGGTAACAACTAGGTTCGGTATAAACACAACCCAACCCGAAACAAACCTGGCAGAAACAGATTCGCCCAGCGGTCGACCGCCACGGTCGACTGCGCAGGTTTCTGGGCCGTGCCCAGACTGGGGTTTGGTACAAAGACTATAACTTTCTCATCTGATCTCGGAATGAGGTGATCTTGGAAAGCTATTGAAGAGACCTACAACTTTGGTCTTTTACATGTTTCCAGATTCTAACTATATCAATGTGTAAAATATAGAAACTCTCAACTAGTTATTATTCCTAGATTTTTACTCTTTTGGCCTTTGTGCATGTTTTGTGTATTTGCACTCATATTTTCAAAAATATACATTGAATTGATCTCAAATCAATTCTTATCATACTCAAACATTAAGATATGTTATTTTTCACTATATAACATATTTATCATTATTTATCATAAAATATTCAAATTTACGGGGTTTTACATCCTTCCCCCCTTAAAAGAATTTTGTCCCCGAAATTCCGCAGCCGTATCTTAGGAATTAATAATATGAAAAAAGCACTAAGAGGGGATAATCTAGACAAGGAAACTCTCCAAGTACATATCTCGTACCATTAATCCCTGGATATGAATCACTAGCAATATCTATGCTTAACAATCTAAAATGTGAATACTCCTACTTAACCCTTAACTAAACGAAACTAGTACAAAGGGCGAAAAATCCAAATAAGAAACCCCCCATTTATATACCATGTGTTCCGAATGATTAGGAGCTAAGTGTTAATATCCTCATTCTAGCGTTAAATATAAATATGACCATATAGAAAATAAAAATCATAAACATCAATAAGCTATAACCAAATCATTTTACGCACTCGAATAGGTGCGGGTAATCACGACGCATATCCTCCTCGTACTCCCAAGAAGCCTCCTCAGCTCTTTTCTATCTCTATTGAACTTTAACGTAAGGTATTACTTCCTTTCTAAGCCTCTCGTCCTCTCTAGTAAGAATACAACCTGTGATCTCCACAGTCGTTAAATCTATCTAAAACTCAAATTCTGGTGCATCAATCACCCTCTGCTGCTCCTCGTCGCGTAATTACTTCTAAATTATCAAAACATGGAAAACATCGTGTACACTCGATATTAGTGCTAGAAGATTTAGCCCATACAAAATGGCTCTAAAAATGTTCAACTCTCATGAACGGACCAATATATATCGGGGTAAACCTTCCCTGTCTACCGAGTCGCTGAACTCGTCGATGATATTTTCAATAAGATATAGTCCCCAATCTAGAACTCTAACGGTCGTCGTCTCTGGTCTGCGTAACTCTTCCGACGACTATGCGCTACAAGAATACGCTCCCAAATCTCTGTTACCTTCCCTATAGTCCACTACACAAGCTCCTGTCTAAGCAATAAACTTTCTTGTAATTCTGCCTAATAAATAAGCAATCTATAATGCCTCCCGTACCATGCCTCATACTGTGTCGTGCCAATAGTTTATGATAAATAATATTATAATCACACTCAATCGATGGGATATGATCCTCCCAGCTATCCTGCAAGTCTATAATACATGTTTGCTACTTGTTCTCCGACACTTGGTTTACTCCCTCTATTTGTCCATCCATCTGCGGGTGGAAAACACTAGAATATTATACTGGTTACCTAACAAATTCTGAAAACTCCTCCAGAAGTGCCTCTTCACATCTTTGTACATTTTCATTGTACCTGGATATACTGTATATCTGGTATGATGCGCCTCAACTGTCGCAAAATATAAGTTATACCATCCGGGTCTACATCAAAACACCTCCTAGTCCTGCTAATGATGTGTTCACGTAAACAACAAATGTTTTATCACTGCATAGAAAAGTTAAAATTGTTACTGTAGTCTATCTAGCCTTAATAGTCTCAAAGGCTTCCTGGCACCCCGTGCCCAAAGAAAACTATACACCCTTCTTCGTAAGGTGTGTAAGTTGTATCAAAATCTTTAAAAAGTCCCGAATGAACTTTCTCTCATACCCTACCAAAACTACATATCTCTGTAAAGGTTATTAGCGGCTCCTAATCAAGTACAGCCTCAACAATGGCTGGATCCACTGTTATGCCCCCTTGCTGATGATGTGGCCTAAAAAACTCTGATATCTTATAACCAAAACTCATATTTGCTAAACTCAGCATATCACTGATACCTCTAATCTCGACTGTGCGCTATGACCGTAATGCCAATAGAGGATGTTGCTCGCGTTCTGCCTCCGATCTCGAAAAGATAATGATGTCATCAATAAAACGACTATGAACTGGTTCTAACATGGATAGGAAACTGAGTTCATCAAATCTATGAATACCACAGGTGTATTGAGCCCAAATGACATGATAAGAACTCAGAAGACGCATATCGAGTCAGAAAATACGGTTTTGAAAATATCCAATTATCGCACTCGTAACTGGAACTAACTAGAACGAAGATTA
The DNA here is from genome assembly GCA_022839385.1 of Asparagus kiusianus. Taxonomy (NCBI): domain Eukaryota; kingdom Viridiplantae; phylum Streptophyta; class Magnoliopsida; order Asparagales; family Asparagaceae; genus Asparagus; species Asparagus kiusianus. The sequence continues at coordinate 38,407 of BQKN01000504.1, read as the reverse complement.
ATCTTCGAGAAATGATGTGCTCCCTACAGCTGGTCGAACAAGTCATAAATCCTCGATAGTGGATCCGTGATCCGAGAAGTGATCTTGTTCAACTCACGATAATCTATACATAATTACATGCTACTATCCTTTTTCTCCACGTAGAGGACCGATACTCCATGAAAAATGACTCTAGATAATGAAACTCTGATATAACAACTCATCTAACAGAGTTTGTAGCTCCCTCATCTCAAGGGGTGCTATATGATATGATAGCGTGCTCAGAATATTAATACGCTGCCTGCTGCAACTCGATGCAGAGAAACAACCTCTCTCACTGAAGAAAGCATAAGTATGTCCTGAACGACATCCTGATACTCTGAGACGACTCCGGTTTCACTCAAAACTACACTCAGATTTCGTATCATCACCTCCTCGACATATGCCAGAAATGACTCCGAATTCTTGTTACCCTATGAGTTTGCTACTATCTATACAATCCTAACGAATGCTCACAAGCGTACTGTTTTATCAAAACAGTCGATACTGATATTGTAGGATGATAACCATTTCATACCAAGAATGACGTCGAAATTCAACATCCACAATAACGACCAGGTCAAAGATGAACTCAAACTCATCTATACTGATGACACATCTCCTACATATACTCTCTAATAGGGACACCTCCCCTATAGGAGTAGAAACTGATAACAGAACATCTAAGAGATGTGTAACTAACTGAAGCCTATACATGAAGGCATGGGATATGAAAGAATACGAAGCTCTTGAATCAAACACGATTCGAGCTGGAAAAGAATTTACTATGAAAACTCCACTCGTACTATGATCATGTAGTACGACTACATAAACTCTGTCGGTGGCTGGAGACTACTGTGCTGCCGGCGATGAAACACATGGGTCCATCTGATACTGATGAATACTCTGAATAGCGCAATTCTGGCCTATAGGCCCCTAAATCCTCAGAATAACCGGTAGTACATCTATCCTCCGATGCTGGCTGTAACTGCGGTCCTAAGACTATTGACCCTGACCTCTGTCATGCTGGTCTCCTGCTAGTGTACTGCGACAATCCTTTGTTCTATGTTTAATCTTGTTTCAATTGTATCATGTATCCTGAATCCTGCGCTACTGTGTCGCTATCGAATCATGTTGTGCTCTCTACTTATAACATCTTTGTTGCTGATGGTAAAAATCCTTACCCTGTTGCTGTGTCCTCTAGATCCCACAATAGGTCTCTTGCCCTTGTCATTTCCATCATGCTAGTCTTAATTTCATAATTAACTATAGGCATATCTCACTACTTTAATCGAACTAGCTCTAACTGCTTGTCGAAGAAGTAAACAAAAATTTTCCAAATAAGTGATATTCATTGTCCCGACAAAAATATAAAATCATAGCTATCCTTTGCTGCTATTCCCCGGTGATGTCCTCTATGTTGAATATTTTTAACCTCTGGTTTGGTATTGAGTCTATGTTAAGAAATTTTCACATATTTCTTTTTATTTATAAGTTGCACATGAATCCAGTGTGCCCTGCACTATGGCATTCTCAGTATCTGATATCTTTACTATTCTTACAGAGCTAAGTCTCCTGCTCTGTGGCTCTATCAACAGGTGGTTGTGGTGATGATGAAATCATAGGTATTGCCTCTTCAATAGGTATGACTGGTACACTTAGTGGTGCAACTCCAGAAAATGATACTACTAGTGAACACGGATGCGCCTCTCGCTCCTTGAGTGTTACAAAATCTTACTGCAAACGGTGCCATAAAGTCGATCAAATACTATAGAGCTTGCTGCGGCTCGGGCTTTGCTTGCCCAGCTCTCTAGATACGAGTTTTATCTCGACCGTATCCTCATCCCAACATTTATAATATCAAGAGGAGAGCTTAATGAACATAGTAAATGAGGTTACAAAAAATATATATACATAACGTATCATAATACGTATTCATAACATATAGTATTCAATACTTTAAATCAACATAAAATAATTATCATAAAAATAAAAATAAAAATTTCAAAAATTTTGAGATATACGTCCATATCGTCCTCACTCATTCTAGAAAATTCTTAACGGACTCTATACATGAATCCTAGGAAACTCAATCTTAGCTCCACAACTTGACACAGGAATAATCCTAAGGATATTAGAATTAGAGCTCTGATACTAACTGTGATATCTCAGGGTTCACACAAGGCTGCAGTCCAAGGTGAAACCCGGAATGTCAGACCTGCAAAGCACCAAACACCATGCTACGACATGTTTCATCATCAGAGTCACTATCTCTCTAGTGGAAATAACAAATAGGTGAATGTACAAAACATGCAAATAATAAAAGTAGTACAAAATCAGATATGCACAGAAGAAGTATATCAACAAATGAGCCCAACTAAAATAGAATAAAAATATCTCTGAGTCTGAAATACATCTCAACATAATGAGTCAAATGAAATCTCTAAGGCACTCAGCCTCTACAAAATGAATACAACTCTAAAGTCTGAATAATGAACATAACTATACAGTGGGGCTTCAGCTACTAAGACTGTGCGACGACGACAATGCTAGAACTCCGTCATCCTGCGGCTCTTCGAAACTCTAATTAGCCTGAAAGAGACAATTTAAATAAAAAGAACAACAACAAGAGCGTCAGAGTGATACAGCAAGATCACCTCCATCCGCCTCCAGGGGAAGGGCTACTAGATGAAGTGGAAGCTTTATCTATTAAGCATAGTCTACCTATCTCATTTTTCCGTATCTAATGGAGTTAATATTTAGACACCTACAAGACGAGACGTAGTACGTCAAGCGAAATAATCCAGATAAGGAAACCCTCATATATATATACCATATGTCTCAAATTATAGATCCCTAAATACCAATTCTAACTCTATGAATAAAAACAACACTCAAAAGAAATACTCCAAGCCTCAATCATATAGAACCAATGTCAAAATCTTAAACTATTTCTCAAGTAGTTGGTGCAATAACAAGAGAATATCATCCAACTCAAAAATCACCATAAGTACTATCCCTCATATTGGTTTTATTGACAAGGCTTGTTGAGCTCATCAACTTTGACAACTACAAAGGGAAGGTGTGTCTCTCAGAAATAATTAATACGGAGGGTCTATCTTCATTGGTTTAGATTTATATGAGCTACTATCCGTTACATTAGTTTTGATTTTAATGAGGTACTATCATCCTCATAATAAGTTTCATTTATAGGGCTTGTTGATACTAAAAAAATGTGTGTCTACAAATTGCCCCCTTTGGCTTACGTGCTCAGTTTTTTTAACCGAGTGTGAAAGCCCAAGGCTTTTTTTGTTGCGATTGTGCTATGATATTTTTTTTGTTTTAAAAGGCTTAGGATTAGTTCATTTAATTCAAATATGATCAGTTCTTATCTAATTAAAATTGCTAAATTAGTAGGAGATAGAATCCGATATAAAAGGGATATCAACAAATTTTAAGATAGAATCCCAACAGAATTTGAAAAGAA